>WELA01006381.1:178618-208176 GCA_009602735.1 Mesotaenium endlicherianum
CCCATACCCCCACACAGGCACGCACACAAGCACGCACGCGTGAATGCAGGCAGAAGTCAGCGCTGCAGAATAAAGATTGTGCAAGAGGCAATCAAAACTATGCAGCCGCACGGTTCCATCCCAGGTAGAATATCAGAGTGCCCGGCAACACCTTAGAAAAAGAAAGACATACACACATAACAAACGGTGGCATCAAAATCACAGCTCCCCAAAGAGGTGCAATAGGGAGCCTCCCTCTTGCTTTTTCATAGAACCTCACACTCGCCTCGATTGCTCGTCCGCCCGCTAGCTTGCTCTCAGATCGAACCGTTCGTATGTTCTTTGGCTCGAAGTGCCGATCATCACCAAGACGTAGAGGTTGCCTCGGCGGGACTTGGGTAACTCCCCCGCCAAGTCGAACGACCATCGGTAGAACAGCCCCTGAATGGGCAGGGGGCTGAAGGCAACAGTGCGCGCTGTGAAGCTTGAGCGCACACGGTCACAAAGAGTGCAGCTGCTGACGACGTCGGCCACGACCTTAGCCATGCCATGCCACCAGTACTCTGCCTGCAGCAGGCTGCGAGTGCGCTTGACACCGAAGTGTCCAAGGGCCTCATGAATAGTGCGCGCCAGCTGGCTGCGTATAACAGGCTCAGGGACCACTGAGACGGAGTTGTTGGCCATCACCCGCCTCAGTCGACCCTCCTTGAAGACAAAATCTTGACTGCGCTTGAGGACGCGGTCGCGCTCCCTCGCGTCCATGCCTGGCACCAGCTCCTTAGCAGCGACGTGCTGCAGCAATGCGCCATCGTCCCACACGTCCTCGGGCCCGCGCAGCCAGCTGTCCTGCTCTGCTGCTGATGCCAATGCCAGACGCCGCGTGTTGACCACCACCAGGTCGCGGTCGGTGAGCCCCGCGGGCCCGCGCATCACTGTCCATTGTGAAGGCCGAGAAGGCAGCCGCATGCCAGGCCACTGCCTTGTCCTTATTGTGCCGAGCCACGGTCAGATCCCTGAAGGATTATCTAAATGTGGATATTAATCTTCAGCGTATTGGGTCCAAGTATACTGACTATTATTGTACGAGCTTACTCTATATCAACGTACTGATATTATGTCCTACATATATACAGGTAATCTCAGCAAATTATACTCTGATACAAAATGTCATTCAACTGACCTTTTCGACAAAGTCAGCAAACTACAATATAATACAAAAGTCATCCTGTTGACCTTTTCGACAAAGGCAATAGACTTGCATTCTATCGACAATCATTCGTTTAGATGAACTCGCACATGTGAGTATATTGACATAATACTTATTTAGTGTTATATTTTATATGCAATTAATTAAATAAATAATGAATTGATTCATTACAGATATCGTCGAGGTAAACCTGGACAAACTTCCCCAAGTACGCTCTAAACAAATTGTTCATCGTGCTGTGGAATGTCGCTGGTGCATTGGTAAGTTCAAAACTGAGGACTTTGTATTGGAAGTGCCCAATGGGCGTCCAAAACGCTGTCTTGGGGACCTTTTCCGGTGTGATTCGAATGTGATGATAGTTTTGGGCTAGGTCAAGGGAGGAGAACACGCATACCCCGTGTGAAATGAATAGACTTACCAAGAAGCGACTAACAATTAGTAAAACATCTTTATATCAGCAAGTAATCTTCATGGTACTTTTTGTCAACGAATTTTAACAATAAAATACAATACACTAGCAGTAAACAATACTCAGAACTCAAATGCAAGTAAACGAGCATCACTCATGCAGTCAATGAACTCATTAATAAGCAAGGTTAGAAGACATTTTGCATCAATGGCTTCTTGCCTTGGATTCAGATACCACTAAAATGAATTGACTTACAATTAGGCGATTAATTGTTAATAAAAGATCTTCATATGAGCAAGTAACCTTTATGGTATTTTGTGTTGACGGATTTAACTGCGTAAGACGATACACTAGCAGTAAACAATACTCATAAGTTAAATGCAAGTAAACGAGCATCAATCATGTAGTCAGTAAACTCACACATAAGCAAGGTTAGAAGGTAGTTTGCATCAATGGCTTCTTGCCTTGGATTCTGATATCTCTCAGTAAACGGTACAAGAGAGTTGGCCTCGTTTCTGAATGCCAAACTCGAGAGCAACACCTAGCATATGTACATGGAATGAGTTCACTGTTCAACGGCAAGTGCGATGGCACCGCCTACCCGGGAGTTAACCACGTTGGTAGGACCTCCGCTAACCAAGTCTACAGCCATCTCCCATCATCCCGAATCGCCATCCACCTTAGGGGTGTCATCTGGCTACTCATCTAGCACACCATACTTAGATGCATAGCTCGGCAATTTGTTGCTGCCGAGTACGGCAGTCAGCTGACTGTCAAAGAATGTGTCAAAGAGCTGACCTGGGTCAGCAAGCTGACCTAAGTTGACTTCAGCCTGCTGCCCCTCGCTGAGTCATTAAACTAAGTATTAAGCGTCCAGTAGACTTCATATTAATTAAAGTTCAACAAATTGAACTTATTTAATTATTATATTTAAATGAATATTATATACACTCAATATATTGATTTATTACAATCCCTCCAACTTAAATTAATGTCGACTCGACAACACCTGTTAATACTTTGACTGCAACAAAGTAACTCACATGCAACACAAACGCAGACTGGCTTTAAACAAAGACAACAGCAAACTAAGTACCAGGGGCTTTATCCTTTGGGGAGTGAAACCTAGACCTGGATCTCCTTCTCCTATCTGGTGGTCTCCTAAAACCTGGGGGCTTAGACCAAGGTGAACCGAGAGGGGAACGTAGCAACTGGCAAGCCTCCTCTTGCAGAATCTGCAAGTTGATGGAGACAGCCCTCTCCTGTGCAGGTCTCAAAGTGACAGGAACATACACTGGCATGCCAGAAGGGTGCTGCATGACATGGACTAAGGCCGGGTACATGCCCTCTATGAGAGGGGGATGCTGGCTGCCCTCTGGCTGCCTCCTTGGCAGCCCTCCTGTCTGCCTCAGTTTCACCTCCTGGGGTCAGACTCCTCCTGCTAAAACTTCCCAGCCACTTGAGCTCTGGATCTCCTGGTAGGCTGGTATCCCCAAGCTACTGCAAGGCTGCCTGTGCCAAGGACCGCCTAGTCCTCTACAGAGTGGGGGATGTAGCAGGAATTTGTGCCTCAACAGGGCTAGACTTCTCTCCTGCGCCTTCCTCCTCTTCGTCCTCCTGTTCTTTCGAGACTTTTGGAGTCTCTCTGGTCACCTCCTTCAGCCGTTCTCGAGGAAAAGAGTATCCCACTGACCTCCCTCTTTTGGGTGCTTGTGGGGGTTGTTGAGTCCTGACCGCATATAGGTCCTTCTCCCCCTGCTTACTTGCCCATTTAACATAAGCATGCTTCCCCTTAGAGAAAGAATCTCTAGCCCTGGTCCTATCCTTCTGCGTCTCCTGACTCATGCAATTGTTGACCCCATCCAGTCTTGGGTCCCATGCTGCAATGTGAGGTGGCAGCACTATTTTCCCTTGCAAGTCTGCCAAGAAATTGTCTTCCTCAGCTCTGTCATTTAGCTGGTCCCTCATGTTGATAGTCATCCAGCGCCAGTCAGTGGGCTGCAGGAAGAAAGCAGGGTCTGTCCTCTTCAGAGTACAACGGTGCCAGTGTCTCGAGAAGTCCAGCTGGCTAGTCTCCCTTGCCAAGAACTCTCAGCTTCTTCTCTCCACCTCGTTATACATGGCCTTGAATCAGATGTAGGAAGTGGCATCCTTGAAGCTCTCTGGGTCCATAGGGATCAATCTGATGACCCTGTCTATGCCCCAGATCCCAGGTATTGGCACAGCTTCACATTTGTTCATCTGGGCCTGTGCCTTGGCCACCCGGACCGTATATCCTACCATCATGGCATAGTCATGGTACAGTAGGAGCCCTGTCGTGCGTTACGAGGTTGAGTGCGCACCATAGGCATAAGCAACACATCATAGGCAAGCAGGCTTGGCTGCAATGGAGTCTATAATACATGTGGCGTTATAGCCAAAAAGGGAGTCAGGTCCAAAATGTTTTAATTAAGGGATGTGTACTCTCCAGAGTGAGCACCTCAAGACTGTAATCTGGTAGGAAAACAACTAATGAAGTATGGCCCAAAAGATCATTGGAAGCACATCATGATCTTCAGAGTAGTCCTATGGCAAGGGCTTAAGCTGTGACTTTGCTCACCACTTGTGAAGTTCTTCAAGTGACTGGAAGCCTGGAGGGCTTGCTCTTCACAAGAGGGTAACTAAGTGGTCCTGAAAACACAAGAGATAAAAGTGTAAGCTTTACTGATAATCTCTGTTACTTACACCTGGCATGATGGACTTCTGAAAGATGTCTCTTCTAGGAACATGTCTAGTACTTATAGTCTTGGAAATCCGGCGGGGTATGCGGCGGATCCAATGCATGTAGTCACTCTAGGAGGCTCTCCTGTGTCCACTAATGTGTACAAGGCATGTACTAGCACTCCTATAGGCTAAGCATAACTCAAACCAATCAAAGCAAGGTGCGTAGGATATGCTACGTGTCCCTCATTGGCCGAGCTTACCTTGAGTGATTCTACCTAGATAGCGCCTCAAAAGTGGATCTGAAAATTGAGGAAGCTTCCTCTAGGAGTAGGTGATGCAGTCACCAAGTTATAGCCTCAATGATGCACATATACTATGGGAATGCAAAGCTTATGTAGGCTAAGGGGCTCGCGGATTTGTGCGCACAAAGCTTGGGGTCACGAAGAGCCAACAATGTCACCTTTGGGGACATTGAGTCACAAATTAGGTCTTGGGAAAGTTTCGCTAGGGACCGGTAGGTGGCGCGGACTAGATCGCACCCATCTCGCTCGATATTTGACCAAATTGGTGTCATTCGGAAGATGCTTCAACGCGCTACACGTTGGTGACTTGGAAATCTAGAAAAGGTCAACATACGGATGCGTAAAGTCAATGCAAAGGTTGCCTTCCTAGGTTGATGTTTCGCACATGTGGAGCTTGGTTTTTATAAGACAACCTCGACTCAATAAATCATGACAGCTGTCGTGCGTTACGAGGTCGAGTGCGCACCATAGGCATAAGCAACACATCATAGGCAAGCAGGCTTTGCTGCAATGGAGTCTATAATACATGTGGCGTTATAGCCAAAAAGGGAGTCAGGTCGAAAATGTTTTAATTCCCCCCCCAGCTCTCAGCCTCTAGCTGATGGGCTGTGTGTGCTGCCTAAGGCTAGCTCAGTGCAATCTCCGCACAACCAGTCTCCAGCTGGCACGCGGGCCAGCGGCGGGTTGAGGCAGCCGATGTGGAAGCCGAGGTTGCAGCTGTCGCAGAGCAGCATCTTGGCCTCCTGGCCAGTGCTGTGACAGATCTGGCACGCCCAGTCCTTGGGCGGCCGCGCGTCGCGGGGACGGACCTGCAAGTCAAGGTTAGGAAGGTGGCACGGCCCACAGTTCTTCGTGTGGTCCTTGTGAAGACGGCCATCTGCGCCTTCCAGCTCCAAGACTCCTGACGCCAAGGCACGCTTGACGCGCAGGATGACCGGCGAGCTGCTGGTGTCGAGGGTGTTTTTCGTCTGGCGTCGCAGGTACACGAAGTCACCTGCGGAAAACTGCAACACCCGCGGACGATAGGCTCCTCCACGAGTCATGGCGTACCTCAGTGTGTCGCGATGCTGTGGGATGCTGAAGTTATCCATGGCCATGGGCATCAGGCGCCGAAAGAGCTGAGCACGATGCCCGATAAGACCACTCCATGTCTTGGGAGTGTCCAAGTCCAAGACGTTTTCAGCCACAGTCCTGGCTGCTGCTGGGAGGATGGGCAGTCGGCCGTAGAGAAGGAAGTAGGGAGAGTGCGAGGCCAGGGAGGCCTGCTTACTGAACCTGTACCCCATCGCCAGCCAAGGGAGGGCGTCGTCCCAGTGGGTACGGTCGTGGGCAAGGCAGTACTTCCGCAACCCTAGCTTGACGGTCTGCACCATGCGCTCGGCGAGGCCGTCAGCCTGAGGATGGTCGCGAGAGGTGGTGCGGTGGTTGATCATAGAGCTCTCCAGCAGCTTCTGAAAGCTGCCCTGGAACTCCTTGCCCTGGTCGGTCAGCACCTCAGCGCAGCCGCCAAAACGGCTAAGGACCTGATTGAGGAAGGCCTGAGCGATCCCCTCACTGGCCTTGCTGGACAAGGGCACGAGCTCCATCCACTTGGACATGTGCTCAATCATCACCAAGACGTAGAGGTTGCCCTGGCGAGACTTGGGCAGCTCTCCAGCCAAGTCAAGCGACCACCTGTAGAACAGCCCCTGAATAGGAAGGGGGCTGAGGGCAACGGTGCGCGCTGTGAAGCTCGAGCGCACACGGTCGCAGAGAGTGCAGCTGCTGACGACAGCGGCGACGACCTTAGTCATGCCGTGCCACCAGTACTTGGCCTGAAGAAGACTGAGGGTGCGCTTGACACCGAAGTGCCCGAGGGACTCGTGCACTCGGCGCACCAGCTGACTGCGTATGGCAGGCTCGGGGACCACCAGGACGGAGCCGTCCGCCATCACGCGCCGCACGCGCCCCTCCATGAAAATGAAGTCGCGGCTGCGCCTGAGGATGCGGTCGCGCTCGCGTGCGCTGACATCGGGTGCCAACTCCTTGGCCGTGATGTACTGCAGAACTGGGGCGTCGTCCCACACGTCCTCAAGACGGCGCTGCCAGTTGTCCTGGTCCTCTGCCGCTGCCAGGGCCAATTGCCGAGTGGTGACGATCACCATGTCCAGGCTAGTGAGCCCTGCGGGCCGCACATCGCCGTCCACGGTGAAGGCCAGGAAGGCCGCCGCGTGCCAGGCCACCGGCTCATCCTCATCGTGGCGGGCCACAGTGAGATCCCTTGAGGAGGGCAGCGGGTTACGGCTGAGACCGTCAACGTCCAGGTTGGTCGAGCCTGGACGGTGGTGCACGTCAAAGGTGTACTCCTGCAAGATAAGCGCCCACCGTGCGTACTTGCCGGTCAAGCGCTCCGACGTCATGAGCCACTTAAGTGGCTGATGGTCGGTGACCAGGCGGAAGTGCGTGCCGTAGAGATAGTGCCTGAAGTGAACGATCGCCCAGATCGCTGCTAGGCACTCCCCCTCGTAGGAGCCGTAGTTGCCTTCCGCGCGGTTGTTGCTGCGGCTGGCGTAGGCCACCACATGCTCGAAGCCGTCATGCTCCTGCACCAGCACAACGCCCAGCCCTGCTTGCGACCAGTCGGTGTGGAGGATGAAGGGCTTCGCGTAGTCAGGACGCCGAAGCACAGGAGCGCTCACCAGCAGCTCCTTCAGCTTATCGAATGCCGCCTGCTGCTCTGGTCCCCACACGTAGGCAACGCCCTAGCGGAGCAAGTCGTTGAGCGGCTTGGCTAGCTCGCTGAACCCTGGCACGAAGCGGCGGTAGTAGTTGGCGATGCCGAGGAAGGCCCGCAGCTGCGAGAGATCTGTAGGAGGTGGGATGCCTGTGATGGCCAAGATTATCGCCAGCTAGGGTGCCAAGCCGCTGGAGGAGAGCAGGTGGCCAAGGTACTCCACCTCGCGGGTCCCAAAACTGCACTTGCCTGGATGGCACTTGAGCCCAGCGGCCTCCAAGCGGTCCAGGACAGCAGTGATGTGGGCCACATGCTCCCCAAACGTCTGACTGAAGACGAGCACGTCATCGATGTAGCATCGGGCAAAGGACAGCCCGGCCAGCTCCTTATCCATCACCCTCTGAAAGGTAGCTAGCGCGTTCTTCAACCCAAACGGCATCACCACCCACTCATAGAGGCGCTGTGCTCCCCAGAATGCCGTCTTATGCTGGTCCTCCTCGGCGATGGGAATCTGGTTGAAGCCCTGACGCAGATCAAGCACTGAGAACCAAGTGCACGTGCCAATGTCGTCAAAGATCTCGTCAGGCGTCGGCATAGGATATCTGTCCTGCTCGGTGACCTCGTTCAGCCTACGATAGTCACCGCACATCCTCTTCTCGGACCAGTTGCCCGAGGCATCCTTCTTGGCTGGCATGACCGTGGGTGCGGCATAGCGAGAGGAGGACTCCCGAATGAGCTGGCTATCCTCCAGCTTGCCTGTTTGCGCGCTGATCAAGCCATCCTCGAAGTGGCTGTAGCGATAACGTTTCAGGAAAATGGGCTCCTGCAACGTGAGAGTAATCCGCATGGGGTCCCCCCTACAACGCTCGAGATTGTGCATGCCGCTGGCAAAGCTGGTGCTGCGCCTCCCGTCCAGCAGTGCCGTCAACTGTGCAGCCTGCGCCTTGGTGAGTGTCCCCCCCAGCCTCCATGTTGGTGGAGCTGGTGGCGTCGCCTGGCCTGCAGCTGGAGTCTCTTGTCTTGCCGCTGGTGCAGGTGTCACCTGCCCTGCAGCGGTTGGCGCTCGGCCTGCCGCGGGTACCTGCACCGTGGCAGCTGCGGCCAGCTGCTTGGCACCGTCTGCCTGCAAGCGAGGAAAAAGAAAGGGTGACCGGGACTCCCTGGGTCGCTGTGAGGACTCCTCTCTCCGCCGTCCCCCCCCAGCGAACCAGAGTCCTCCCTGCGTGGCGGTGGGGAGGTGGGACGCGCGCGCGCCTGTGGTGCAAGCCCTGCCTGCTGAGGATGCCAGGTCGTGCCGGGCGGGGCCTGATTGTCATCGTCGGTGGAGTCATCGTCCATATCGTTGGCAGGCCGAGGCAACTCGGGATGCCAGGCTGCGGCATAGAGAGGTGCCAAGGCCTGCGTCTGCAGGAGAATCCACGTGAGGACGTTGGCGTCGATCGCCTGCCCCAAGAGGCAAATGCGGTTCACCTCAGTGAGACCGTCCACCTGTGTAAGATGCGGCGGGAAGCCCATGGCACGCTCCATCTCCGCAGGGCGCGGCCTGTCAAACATGCCAGTCTCCAGGTCGATGACCATCCCGCGCTGATCCCCGACGAAGGCGTCGCTATCGTAACGGCTGACGAAAGTAGGCAGCGCGCGAGTGACATCATGCAGGACTTCACACTGGGCCATGGAGGGATGTGGTAGTGCAGTTACGCGCTGGGCCAGACGAGGGGCATCAAGGATGGAGTCGACGGTGGGTGGGTGACGTGGATGTGAGGCGGCCAACGCCTCGAGAGTACCTGGCATCGCCAGGTTCGTGAAGTAGGCGCGGACGCGGTGCGCAAAGGAACCAACCTGGGCAGCGTCGGTGACGGCCTCACGGCCGACGTAGCTGCTGCAAAGAGCGAAGTCGGCGCTAACATCGGGTCGGCGATCGTGGCGCGCGGCCACGTTCTCCAGGACCCACGCGAGTGTGTGTGGCGGCTGGCGATCCTCAACAATGTTGAGGACGCGGAGCAAGTGCCAGAAGAGGGCCGTGCGGGGATCGCTGAGCGCCCTGCCACGCCCGGCTCTGGAGAAGCCCTGGCACTCCCAACCGGTGATGACGAGATCAACGGGCCCAAGTCGGGTGACATGCTCGACGGTGATGTCGCGGATGTCCATGGGCCAGTCTGTCTGAGCGCGGCGGAATGCGTGCGCGGGAAGGAGGTCAGGGAACCGCTCGTGGCCCAACGCCATCTGCCGACGGGCCACCTGCTGGGCCTCAGGATCGGGATCAACATAGACGTAGCGGCGCACCGAGATGCCGGCCTGTAAGGTCGCGAGCAACCCGGTGGCGATGCCGGCGAAGAGCTCGACGAGGACGATGCCGCCGGGCCGCTCGTCCAGAGCGTCTGCGCAGATAGGAGTCGGAAGTGGGCGACACCCCATTGCGGGGGTGCCGAGCTGAGCGGGCGGCGGGAAGGTACGCTCAGCGTTGTGCTGATGTGGCGCCATGCGGAGGGCGGCCACAACCCGGTCTGCGTAGTCACGCGTGAGGCTGGGGATGCGGTCAGTGAGCGGCTGCGGACGCTCCTCCCGTGCGTGGTGCTGGTAGGTGCGCCACCGCAGGCGCGCATCCTACAGGGCTGTCGGGGAGACAGCGCGGGCCTGACGTCGGGCCGAGGCCACGCACAGCTGCTGCCTCCTGTCGCGCTGGGCGCGGTCAGTCTGGTGCGAGGCCGCGTGGGCCAGCTGGTCGAGAACGGGACGCTTAGTTAAGTAGGGGTGCGGGTCGAAGTAGGCCCGCTGGCGTGCGCGCATGTCCGCAGAGGGGACTGTGCAGACGGAGTGCTCGGAGCTGTTGACCTGCTGCAGGGACCGAACTAACCGGCGAGGGGCCAGCTAGACACGCGGCCGGGGCTGCGCTCGTGGGACGGGCGCGTCTCGGGGCTGTCGGAGATTAGCCATGAGCCGTGTGCGTGCGGCGGCCGTAAATGGGTGACGACTGGGCGGCCTGCTGTTCGGTGCGGGCCACCTTGGGAGGAGGTGACTCGGAGGGACCGTCGCCAGCAATGTGGCTGCAAGGGACGCTGGCACGCGGAGCTGTAGGGGCCAGCATCACGAAATGCGCCTCGGAAGAAGACTGAGCGTCGTCGCCAGCTGAGAGGGGCCGGAAGGGCGGAGTGCGGCGTCGATCTTGAGTGTCGTTGTATGGCGGCGTGTCCCCGCGGGCCCGCGTGTCGTCGTAAGGAGGTGTACGCTCTCTGTCGTCGTAGGGCGGCGTGATGGAGCGGGCTCGCGTCTCGCGGAGGGGATTCACCTCTCGCGTCTTGCAAAGGGGTGTGAGCGATCGAGAGCGGCTCGTCTCGCGGAGAGGAGTGGTCTCTCGAGCGGGTCCGGTGGTCGGCCAAGTGCGATGTGCGTAGGTCAGATGGGCGCAGATAGACGAGGTCGTGCGGGGTGGCTCGCGGACGCTGAGCCTGGGCGTTGGCTGCTGTATGGAGTGTGTGCCAGCGCTAGAGGAGGACGCAGCAGCCCGGCTCGTCGCAAACAAATGTGCGATGCGACGACACTCGTGGCTCGTCGAGCAGTCGTGTGACACTGGATGGCTCGGTCCAGCGGTGTCGGTGCGAGCCCTGCTGGGCCAGTCGTGTGTCATGGGCTGGCTGGGTGCGCTGAGGCCGGGCGGGCCAGTAGGTGCGAGCTGCCTGCGTGCCGTAGGCGCAGTTGGCGGGGGCTCCTCCGGTGGCGCCGCGCTGAGTACCTCGACGGATGCCTCTGGCAGTCGCTCCCACTGCGTCTCCTCCTCACTCTTGAGGGACAAGTCGTCGGATCTGCCAGGATAAGCTGCCTGCCGCATGGCCTCGTCTTTGGATGCCGTGGTGCGAGGCCAGGTTTCGCCGGTCTGATGCGAGGCGTCGTGAGGGGGCGGCTGAGAGTCCATACTGTACTGAATGGCCACGCCAACAGGCACGTCGTGGCGAACGCGGACGTCGGTCCTCCCGGACGGCTCGCCACGAGGGGCCGAGACCCCCTGATGAGTCGTAGGCGCTGCGACCGCACCGCGAGCAAGGGCGGCGGCAGCGATGGCTGTGCTAGCCGTGGCGAGGGCCTCAGTGGCATCGTCCGCCATCTGCCGCATCATCGCGCTGTGGGCATTGCAGATGCGGATCTGCTCCCTGGCTTGGGTTGCCAGGACATCCGCCTGCTGCTGCGGCGTGAGGTGGAGCTCGGCACTAGGTAGGTCCGGCTCCTCGTCCTGTGGCTCGAGCAGGTCCACCCCCACAGAGATCTCCTCGTCCTCGGGCCCGTCCTTATCGGTCTTGACCACTGGCCGGCCATCGTCCAGCCCCATGAAGCCATAAAGAGCGGACACTGCTGGGCGGCGATCGACAATGTCAAGGGGTAAGGATGCGGTGCGCGTCCCCCCTGTCCTCCAGCCGGGACGATAGAAGACGCGCTCTGCCCAGTTGTCGACCGCGGTGCCAATGGGAAAGAGCACGTCTTGCCCTAAGAGCACATTGAAGGACTCGGAAGGAGTGACGAGTGCGTGCCGATGGATAGTTGTCTCGTCTGCCGTGCCTGGGCGCAGAGTGAACAGTAGCGCCAACCTCGTGCGACCGGCGACGATCTCGGACGTGCCGGCGGCGGTGTTAATGCGCGTCGGAGAGTCCTCCAAGTCAGCGGAAGAGAGTCCGAGCTGACGGAAGTAGCGGAGGCTGATGAGAACCGGCTGCGCGCCTGTGTCAAACATGATGCGTTGCGGCGCCTGGGTGTTGACGAGCACGATCCCCTGCGAATTATCCAAAAACGCGGCGTTTGGAGTGCTGATCATCCTGCGCTCATGCGCAGGGCGCGCGGGCGTGGATCGCACCGCGGTGGCGACATTGGCCGTTGGCCTCCTGGCGGCGGTGCGCAGCGTGGCTCTGCGTGATTGGAGCATCAGCTGAGCGGCCTGCCTCGTTGCCTCCATGGAGACGCCGAGCTCTGCGAAGGAGACCGCGGGCATGCGGTGAAGTGCTAGAGAGATGACCACGGCGCTGAGCTGCACCGTCGTCATAGGCGAAGTGAGCGATGTGGCGTCGGCTCTGCTGAGGTCGTGGTGGGCTCTAGGATGCGGAAGGAACGGGGCAACCGCGGTGCCTCCTCCGTCCGTCGTCCCTGGTCTGGCCCGACGCGCTTCTGCGAAACAACGGGCCGACTGGACAGCGCTGCGAACGTGTGCTCGCGGCTCGCGCGCCCAAGTGCGGAGCGGTTGCCGAGTGGCTGCGCGCGTGCGCAGCAGGCCAGAATGGCCGCTGCTGGCGCAGCCAGCAAACCTGCCGCGCATTCTGCCGCGGGGCCTGTTGCAGCGCCGTGCGCGCAGCTTGCCGCGAGGCCTGCCGCGGGGCCCGTTGCGAGATCTGCCGCCGCGCCTGCCGCGCAGCCGGTGGCGGGAACTGCCGTCGCGCCTGCCGCGCAGCCTGCCGCGCAGATTGCCGCACTGTCTGCCGCAGGGCGCGCCGCGAGGCCTGCTGCGCAGCCTGCCGCGCAAACTGCCGCACTGTCTGCCGCAGGACTCCTTGCGCAGCCTGCCGCAAGGCCTGCCGTGCAGCCGGTCGCGGGTTCGGCCGCAAAAGTTGCGGACCCCGGCGCGTGTGCGGCCGCGGCTGCAGCAGTTGCTGCAGCTGCTGGCGCGGTCGGGGCTGCCAGGAGGCTGCCAGGTGGCGCCCCCTGGTGGCTGCTGGGGCCGAGGGGCAGGGTCACTGGACCGGTGGCGCCGTCTATCTCGGCTGCCCCGGGCAAAGATCGCAGCGCCCTCCCCCCGATGCGTGGGCTAACCGGCCCCCCGGCAGCCTGCGTTGGGCTGCTGCCGGGGTTTTGTGCGCAGCCAGGGTTTAGGCCCTGGCTGTGCGCAACCGTGCGCGGGCCGTCGGCACCGCGATCGAACATCCGGCCGCGTGGCGCAGTGGGTATAGCCCCCCCCTGACTGCGGGTGGCTGCTCCGACCGCTGGATCTGTACGGGCTGAGCCGGGCCATGCGCGCGTGCCAAGTGGCAGCACGTGTGCGGCAGGGGCTGAGCCCTGGATGTGCGCAGCTGCGGGTGCGCTGTCGGCGCTTTTGCCGGCGATCCGGCCGCACAGCGCAGTCAGGACCCCCCCTTGCTGACCGAGGGTGGCGGCCGCTGCGGCCGTCGCTGCGCTGGCCGTGCAGACCTGCGCGCACGCGCCACTTGGCAGCGCGTGGGTGCAGCTGCTTTGCGCAGCTGCAGCTGCCGCTGTGACGACGGCGTGGCGTCGCCGGGTGTGCCGTGGACCTGGCAGCGCAGTGCGCTGGGCGCGCGTGTGAGCCAGCGTGCGTGCGTGCATGCTGCTGTCGGCAGAGGCGGCCTCGCCTGCCGTGCACGTGCCATGTGGCGGGTTCTGCTGGAGCCTGCTGTCTGCAGCAGCCAGCGGGGACCGGCTGTCCCTGCCTGTGCGCAGAGCTGCGCACGGGAGTGCCGCACGAACGAAGAGGGAGGCTGCGGCCGGCCCAGTTGTAGCCGTGCACGCCGCCAGGTGCCCCCGTCCCTGCCTGCCAGCTGTCGCTACGCGGGCCGACGGGAGGCCTGCTGGTGCCAGCAGGGAAGCGCAAGCCAGGGGCTCTGTCGGGGCCTTGGCTGGCGCGCGGGCTGGCCCGCGTGCGCGCGAGCTTGCGCCGGGAGATGGCGCAACCGCGCAGTCGTGCAGCCTTCCATCCGGCAGTCTGTCGGGACTCCGGCTGTCGCTGCTGACAGCTGTCAGAGCGGTGCGCACAAGGCTAGCAGAGCTGCCTGTGCGAGCGCCTGCAGCTCTGGCAGCGGGCGCTTCGTCGTAACGCGGACGTGCGCGGGGCTGCGGCGCTGCCGCTGAGCCTGATGTGTGCGCTGAAGCTGTGCGTGAGCCAGCTGTCAGTTCCGTGGCGTAGGACGGTGGAGCGAACGCGAGGAGTGCTCCGCACGCGTCATAGTCATCGATGTCGACGAGGGTTGCGTGCGCCTCGCTGTCCTGCTGAAGGCGTAGGGCCGTCGCGAGCGCGTCCGTTCTCGACGTCGCGCTTCTTCTGCAGATAGACAATCTGCAGGTGGCCGGCCTTGCCACAATAGGTGCAGTCGCCGGGCTTGCCATTCTGCGCGAGAGTGCAGTTCTGGCGTGCGTGGCCCGTCTTCCCGCAGGACCAGCAGGGATCGCTCGAAGTGGCAGACATGGAAATGCGGCCACGCGTAGCTCCGCGCTGCTGCGTCTGCTGAGGCAGCTGAGAGCGCTGAGGCTGCTGCTGCTGCGACTGGGGCTGGCGGGCAGGCGTTGTGCGCGTCGTAGAAGACGGCAGCACGGAGGCCTCCTGGCGCACGCCCGTGGATGCTAAGCCCACACGATCGCTAATGTTGCTTCGTGCGGCGGCCAAGCTCTGCTTCTCAACGGAGAGGTAGGCTGTGGAGAATGGTTGTGTGAAAACAATCGGCTGGTTCCCGAGATTTTATCCCACTCTCTCCAACTTAATTTTTAAGGTGTGTTGCCTGCCACAACTGTCACTTTCTGTCACTAACTGTCACTTTTAGGCACATTTCCCCTCCAACTAAAATGGAGATAGGACCTCCTGTCACCGTCCCATGTCAACTAGAATGACGATTATGGAGGTGTTCCAGCCTCCCAAAGGTAAAAGCGTTTCAACGCCCCTTCGGCATTGGTCAAATGGTCATTAAATTCCCAGGTGTCCCAAGAGGCACCGTAACCCTTCCATCTGACCAGATATTTCATGACATTTTCAGATGATCGACGGCTTGAGCGAGCTTCCAAAATCTCATCCACTTCATATTCCTTATAGTCACCATCTTGAACAGCGGGGACCGATCCCGGTTGGACAGGTAACCGACCTATGAACAGTGTGTCACCCTTGATGTATGCTTCTAGGAAAGAGACATTAAAGACTGGGTGATCCTTATATTCCACTGACATGTTCAGTTTGTAAGCATTCTGACCGACACGGCGTATCACCGAATATAGACCGACCCAAAATGGACCAAGCTTTTTCTTGACCACACTAAGCAGGTACAGGTGTTGAGAATGCAATCTGACCAAATCGCCCTTAGAAAATGTCAGCTCTCGACGGTGTTGATTAGCATATTTTGTTGATTTTCCTGGGCTTTGTGCACGTTCTGTTGGACTTCTGACATGGTGTCAGCAAACTCCCAAGTTAAGTGGAGAGATTTCGGGTTGTCAATTTCCTCACGATGAGTTAAAGACTCCCCCAACACATCTAAAGGGAACTTGGGGACTCTACTAAAACTGAGTTCAAAAGGAGTCTTTCCCGTTGACGCATGCACCGCACTGTTGACCGCAAATTGAATTTGAGGAAATAGGTCATCCCAATTATCTTATTTTTGGTTAATATATGCTCTCAGCACCTCCGGCAAAACTCGGTTAATTCTTCCAGTCTGCCCATCAGTCTGAGGGTGGTTTGCTGTGCTGAGCAGCTGTTTGACTCCCAAAAACCCCATTAAAGCTCTCCAGAACTTAGAGGTGAATTTGGAGTCTCTGTTGAAGATAGTATTGGAGGGTAGCCCATGTTGGCATACTACATGAATGTAGAACTGTCTCGCAATTTCAAGTGCAGTCACCTTGACATTGGTGGAGATAAAAATGACATTTTTTGTCAATTTATCCACTACTACGAGGATAAAATCATGCGCATTGGCAATTCTTGGTAGTGTTACCACCCAATCCATGGATATTGTTTTCCATTGTCCAAATGGGATGGGTAGTGATTATATTAGCCCTCGGGGTGGTGTGTGTCTAGACTTGTTTTTTTGACACTGATCACAGTACTTCAAGACCACCCAAGGCACCCTTTCCACTTACAATGTTTTCCCAGTTTGTCAACAGGTTTGGCCTGCCCCAAATGTCCGCCCGGTAAACTGTCATGTGCTTGACTCAGTAAGAGTGATCTTATTTCCAAGTTATTAGGAATGACCAAGTTCAGCCTGCCTGAAGTGGTTTCGATTACCCAGACCCCTCCCTTTACCCGAGTGCATTACCAGGACACACACCATCAGTGGGGCTGGGCTCAAATGTTGGGTCAAGAAGGTAGGCTTTCTTAAGTTGTTCAAGGAAGGACTTCTTGACTTTTAATGAAGTGAGTGCACAAAGGACTTTATCTACAGCATGCTGGCTAGAATTCCTTTCTTGCAAGTCAGGTCTTCTAAAGAGTGCATCAGCAGGATTCAACTTCCCTGGTTTGGAGTCAGTCTGGACTTGAAAGTGCTCCAGCATCTCACTCCAGCGGTTCTCCCTCCTCGACAGCTTGGACTTCTTTTGAAAGTGAGTCACAGCTAGATGATCTATAACCACCTTAAAAGCTTTACCCTGGAAGTATGCTCTCCATTGTTTGAGTACGTGAATGATAGCCAGCAGCTCATTATCATGCACAAAAAAATTAATCTCAGCTGGATTGAGTTTCATAGACTCATACAACACAGGGTGCCACTCCTGCTTTACTTCACCGTCCTTTGTGGTTTTGTCAGCAGGCTGCAACAAAATAGAAACGATGGCAAAGTCAAAAGCATCAATAGCCACCTGCACAAGTTTGTTGGGGTCATATACAGCTAAGAGTGGGGTAGAATCTTTAAGGGTTTGGAAGGCAGCTTGTTGCTCTTTCCCCCACACATACCCTATTAGTTCTTCTTAGTAAGGTCAGTCAGTTTACTGGCCTTGGTGGAATAATTCTCAATAAATCTCCTATTGTAGTTAGCCAACCCAAGGAACGATCAAACTTCCGAGATAGACTGTGGTACCGGCCAGTCCCTTATGGTCTGGACTTTCTTAGGATCCACACTGATGCCGTCTTTACTGAGCTTCATCTTTAGAGAACATTAAAATATCATCCAAGAAGACTTGCAGAAACTTATCCAAGTAAGGCTTGAAAAAGTCACATAGCACCCATGAAGGTTGCAGGAGCATAGTGACCATAACGTGTGCGGAAGACAGTCTTGTGTTCATCTCCCTCAGCAATTCTAATTTGATGATAACCACTCTCGAGGTCTATCTTACTGAACACTTTAGCGTCAGATAAGGAATCAAGCAAGTTCTTGATTCTGGATAAAGCATACTTGTTCTTCACAGTATTTCCGTGAAGAGCTCTCGAATCCACACACAATCGCATACTGCCATCTTTCTTCTTAATAAATAGGATGGGTGCACCATAAGACGATTTACTGGGAGAAATGTAACAATTTTCCACCAGCTCTGCAATCTGTGTTTACTTAACTTTCCACATGAAACAGGCCATATGTGGGTGACCAAGGTGGCTGACTTCCTGGTAATAAATCAGTCTTTTGATCCACTGCCTTCTTGGGGGGCAACCCTGGTGGCATGTTGAAAACATCAGTCTACTGGGCAACAAGTTTTGCAGCAGTACGGTGTTCTGGAGGGCTCACCTTTTTTTTAACTACTTCTTTAGGTTGAGGAGGTACTTCTTTTAGCAGCAGACAGAACATTTTGTCATCCTTCTGGTTCCAACTTTCGATGAACTCCATTGCATTCAGCAATTTGCATCCTCCTGGAAGCATCTTCTTTTCTTTCATTTGCCATCTATACAGAGCATTGGTGGGTGCCAAGTTAGTCTGCCATCAGTGGCTCCTCTCAGTTTATCTGTACCTCTGCTCCAACACACTTCAGCTTGATGTCTTTTAAGCCAGGACCTGCCTAGCACGAGATCCTAAAAGCCAGTGTTAAGTACCTCAAATGTAAGCGTTTCAGTTAGAATTGCAATGCCAGAACCTAACTGGACCTCAATAGGCTTAATTATAACTCCTTCCGGGATACTTGAGGCATCTCTAAGGAATATTTTCTATTCCCTTGGGTGACAGTAGGCAGCCTTAGCCGCTTAACTAAGTCCTTATGGATAAAAGTATGTGACGCCCCTCCGTCAACAAATGCCCTCACCTTCCTACCTGCAATCATGCAATGCAGTAGGATAGAGGATTGACTTTCCCTGACTTTCGCATTGTTCTCCTGACTCAACAAAGAAACATTGAACACGGGTGGAACAAGACCATCCAGATTGTGCATCCGTAGATATGCTCATCATGTCCGGGGAGACATATGAGACCGTATGTCATACGAGAGAAATATGTCTACAGAGATCGTCCGGATGATTTCATAACATCAGTTACATGTGCTTTGATCATATTCATATTTAACCTCTGCTAGTGTCGTGCCAACAAATGTGGCAAACTTGAGTTCCCATTGCCATTTCTTGTATGCACTGTCCTTGTGATATATACATCCAGACGTGCACGTCATCTGCACTATGTGACTCTTTTTTGATATGTCTTTAACTTTTGTCGGCTAGTTATTTCTTGAAGAATGTCTGGCCAAGTACATGTCTTCAGCTGCTTGCGGTCATTGTCAGCTCCCAGTACCTCAGTAACGCTTTTCCCAAAATACTTGCTTCAAGATTTTAATGCTTAATTGAGGTTCAATCATCTTTCCAGCCACACGGAACAGGTCATATATCCTTCCATTTGTGATCTAAAACCATTGCAAAGAGATCCATGGCGCGACCGAGCAGGTGGCACCGAGCAGTGTCAATAAAAGTGGGCGCAATTGTGGCAAGAGGGTAGAAGCCCATGGCAGCTTTGCGGATAGATGGAGGGGCTCGAGGGGCGTGCGTAAGTGAAGTTTGAAAAGCATAACCCGGGCCCCACGAGTCGTTTGGCTGGATGCGAAAAGCATACAAATGGCCTGCTGACCTAAGTGGAAAGAGCGCGACAAGGCTGGTGGGGCTAGTGGGGCACGTTGAG
The DNA here is from genome assembly GCA_009602735.1 of Mesotaenium endlicherianum. Taxonomy (NCBI): domain Eukaryota; kingdom Viridiplantae; phylum Streptophyta; class Zygnematophyceae; order Zygnematales; family Mesotaeniaceae; genus Mesotaenium; species Mesotaenium endlicherianum. The sequence goes on from WELA01006381.1 coordinate 197,697, forward strand.
TGCGCGCTAAGAAGGGTGATCAAGACGCAAAACGAGCATGGGCGTGAGGTGAGTAAGGAGGATAGTGTGCACCAGCTGGCGGCACGGATGAGTGTGGATGGCATGCGCAACAGCCTGGAGGTTGGCGACGAGGGCAAAGGTGGTCTAATAGACGCGTAAGCAATGCGCGTAGAATTCGACAACCGCAGCGTCGAGGGTGACCCCTGGGCCTAGCATGGTCGTGATGTAGGCAAAGTTGGAGCGCACGTTGAGGCAGTGATCGTCATCGGAGGGAACGTTGTCCACATAGTAGGCGGGTGCTGGAAAAGGACTGCGTTGGAGTACCTGCAAAATGCAAACTAGCTCATGGAAGAAGTGGGAGCGCGGATCTGAGAGGCCAAGGCCGTGGCCAAATCAGGACTGCCCTTGGCATTCCCAGCCGGCCACGACCAGATTAATGGGCCCGTAAGAGTACAAGAGGTCGGGTCACAGGATGTAACGTTTTTGCTTCTCACGAGGATCTTTGCTCGGTAATCAAGGATATTTTAATATTAGCGGAAGAGAAATAGCAATAACTTCAAGAAAATAGACAATCTTTGTGAAAGCGAAAATGAGAACTAAAGTAGAATTTGTGCTTGTGAGAGTTGCACTCACAATGACTCTTGCAAGTATATATACTTGCACAACATGAGGCAGTGAAGTGCTTCAAGTCACCACCTAGGGCACTAGTTAATGTTCAACAAAAGCAGGCGAAAGGGTATAATCCGTTCGGCTGAATGCTCGTCACGCGCCGTTTGGCCGTTTGGAGACTTTCGACGATTTCCGAAAAACCGTTTTGCGCCAAAAGGGCGTATTCGTGCTCACACGACTTTCTTGAAAAGTCACGACTGTTTGCGGGGTCGCGTACACATGCTTTCGTCATGAACTGGTAATTATGAAAACTACTTCGCCAATCGTCTAGGTGTGAACGTTTCAAACGAAGGGTTGCGGGTTCGACTCCGCTCGGATGCAAAGCGACTTTGCACATTTGGTTTAGTTTGAGTTTTACAACTGTTCAATTTAACGACTCGTCGTTAAACCAAAATCAATGATTGTGGCTATGACAATCAAATAAGTTAATCAATCCATGATCAATTAAGTTGTAGATATTCAAAGTAACTTCATGATTAATTAGGTCTTACTATTGCGAAGTAGTCAAAATACTCTACGACGCTTTTTGCAATAGCATCTTGGTCGTTTTGCCAATCGACCCGGAATTAGTCGGCACACGCATGTGGCAAATAATTTATCAAGATGCAACCATTTATCAAATAATGTATTGATAAATAGTATGACGTATTTTAGGTAATTAGGAAAATTATCCCAATTACGCCTAAAAAGCTGAGATCGTTACACTCCTCCCCCTTTAAAAGAACTTAACGTCCTCGTTAAGCATATGTCTTTTAAGTCTTGTGGTGTCAATACTGGCCTTAGCTAGCGTAAAACACAGGTGAGCAAATGGACTACGCATCATCACAGGGACGGAAAAGAGCAATTACTTGGCCGCGTGTCTTTTGCGTTTGTTCTTTGGTGTTCAAAGAGCGCTTGGTAGCACACAGCGCAGAGCCTTTGAGCGTTAGCCCATCGTAACCAATACTGTTGAACCAGGTCGCTACAATTTAGTAGGATTTTGTCTTGAGGTTTAGGGTCTAGGGTTGGATTCTGGAAGGCTTATGACGGGTGTAGCGATGTCCTAAGACTTCTTCCACATTCCAGGCCTTCTCATCATCGGCGAGTCCACTTCGGGTGCAGCTGTGGCTGGTAACGGCCGTCAGACCTAAACAGCTTGAACAAACTGACATGGAATATAGGATGCGTTCGCCTCATGGATTTAGGCAAATTCAGTCGGTATGCAACAGGTCTAACCTTTGCAATAACGATAAAAGGGCCTATCTAGCGAGGCAGAAGCTTGCGCTTTCCAGGGTGCTTGAGTTGCAAATTTTAGTTTGCAGAAGTACTTTATTGCCAACTTGGAAACTCAACTCAATCCTGTGCGTATCAGCAAATTTTTCTGCCGATCTCGAGCAGCGGCTAAAGTCAACTTCGCTTGTTTGTGCACCTCTCGAAGAGAGTGGACAAGAAGGCGAGCTTGGAACTCTCATGGTTAACAGCCCCACCTGACCCGGTACCGTGCGCGTCAGGGGAGTGTGCGGATGTCTTTCATAATTAAGGGAAAACGGAGTTTCGTTTACACTTTCCTGGTAAGCATTATATACTACGAACTCTGCAACTGAAAGGAGGGTGTCCCAGTTGTCTTGGCGAGGATTCACATTACGCCTAAGCAAATGTTGCGGAACGCGGTTCAGTTGTTTTGTCTGACCATGGGTCTGAGGGTGGAAGCTAGTGGGCATCTTAAGGTTCGTGCCGAAATGCGAGCAAACTTCCTGCCAGAAGCGGCTCGTATAGCTACTGTCACGATCGCTTATGATCTCTTTGGGCATGCCATGTAACTTGAACACGTGATCAACAAAAAGACGAGCCGTCTCCTTGGCATCAAGTGATGGTTTAGTGGCCACAAAGTGCACCATCTTAGTGAAACGAACCCCGATCATTAATACCCCATTGTGTCGTGTATCTGTGGTAGGCAATTCAACGAGAAAGTTGAGGCTTATGCTTTCCCAAGGAGCACCTGCAAAACCTAATGGATGCAACTTCCCAGCCGGCAACGAGTTGTTAGGCTTATTCCTCTGACATGTTGCGCAGTTGGTGATGTACTCGGTTACATCAACCTTGAGGGACGGCCAAATGTACTCTCGGCGCAAAGAGTGTGTAGATTTGATAATTCCATGATGACTTGAGTAAAGAGAGTCATGCGCTTCGCGTAGTAGCGCATATCTTACAGGGCCTTCTGGGACAACAATGCGCCCATTTTGCCACCAAAAACCGTCCTCAAATGTATAGTTGGAGTGTTCTTTCTTTTTGTCCATATTGTCCAACGTCACGGCTACGCCGTTCAAGCCAGCACCCAGGAGACATAGGAAAAACGGATCTTTGCGATAGCTCTCGTGAAATAGTTGATGGAGGTGAAGTGACTCTGAGTCTAGCGTACTATCCAGAATGGGTTTGCCCTCGTCACCAGGCAAGGGTCGTGCGGACGTTTGGGGGGGTACAGCAGAATCAAGGGTGGCCGCCCTCGAAATGTGACCATTTTATTTGTGCAAGCCCGCAACGGTCCCCAGCAGCAAGATACGCTGGAAAATTTGACTTAGAGGGTCAGCAACATTGTTGCGGCCTGGGCGATACGCCCCCTCGAAGTGGAATCATTGCAAGAACTCAGACCATCTCGTTTGCCTCCTTGACAGTGATGGTTGCACTTGACAGAAGGTATTTGGGCTGTGATCCGTAACCACTGTCAAAACCCTTGGAGCCTTCCAAGTAACATCGCCATATCTTCAAAGCGTATATAACTGCCCAGAGCTCCTGCTCTGTCGTAGAGTAATTTTGTTCGGCAGGTGTCAGCTTGCGGCTCTCAAAACAAATAGGCCGGCCTGCCTGCAGCAGGTCAGCCTCTATTCCAACACCGGACGCATCAACAACCACCTCGTAAGGCAAATTGGGATCGGCCAATGAAAGAATTGGCACATAAGTGTATACAAAATGCGCTCAAACGCTAATTGCGTATTCTCATTCCAAAAAAGTAGCCCATTTTTCCTCGTTAGAGCAATGAGTGGCGCGGCCATTCCTAAGTAACCTTGCATAAACTTACAAAATTAGTTAGCAAACCCAAGGAATGAACGTACAGTATGTACATCAGTCGGGACAAGCCAATCTGCGACACACGCAATCTTGGCTGGCTCCGGGCGCACCCCTTTTGAACCCACAATGTGCCCGAGGTACAACAATTCATCCTTCAGGAAGGAACATTTCTTGAGCTTATAATACAGTTGTTGCTCGCGAAGGATTTGCAACACCAATTCGAGGTGCTTGTAATTCTCGGCCTCCATCTTTGAGTAGACCAGGACATTGTCGAGGTACACTTGGACGAACTTACCCTAGTAAGGTCTAAACACATCGTTCATTGTGCTTTGGAATGTCGCTGGTGCATTGGTAAGTCCAAAACTTAGGACCTTGTATTGGAAGTGCCCAATAGGCGTCCAAAACGCTGTCATGGGGACGTCCTGTGGTGTGATTCAAATTTGATGGTAGCCTTGGGCTAGATCAAGTGAGGAGAACACGCATGCCCCCTGCAACGAATCACACAAATCATCCATGCGAGGCAACGAATAGCGGTTCTTCACCGTTATGTTGTTCAACGCACAATAGTTAATGCACATCCTGAGCGTGCCATCTTTCTTGTAAACAAATAGGATGGGGGCCCCAAATGGAGAAGAGCTCGGCTCAATCCATCCTTTATCGAGCAAGTCGATAATTTGGTCCTTCATTTCCGTAAGCTCCAACGGGCTGAGGCGATAAATCGGGCGCCAAGTCGGTTAAGCGTCGGGAACGAGAGGAGTAGTATGCTCAATACCCCTATCACGTGGTAACCCAACTGGTCTTTCATTCGGGAACACTGACTTGTATTTTTGCAAAAGAGCAGACAGTTCAGCAGTAAGTGTCGTGACATGACCAGGAACTTCTAACGTAGGCTTTTCCTCAAATAGCTGAGTGGAAGGCTCTGGAGATGCTTGTCTCAGTAATCCATAGAAAACTTGTTGACCTCGCTTTGCCAACGCCAAGCTTGCTATATGGACTGTAGAAGAGTCAATTTAGGAGGGCCATATCGGGCTTAAGAGACTAAAGAGTGATCTTCATGGTCCCTTTGCTAACAATGCACGTTTTCTGACCGTAGTCAAAAAATGCCCATGTTTGCGTAAGCCAGTCGTTACCCAAAATTGCATCCACACCGGCGGGCAAGTCAGTAACTTACAACTGCACATGGTCGAAGTAAGACTGCACCTTAAGCGGTAAACAAATCACGCCCACAATACGAGCTAGAGAACCATTGCCGAGGCGGAGTTGGATAGCTTTGTGTATTGGGACTAGTTTCAAATTGCGCGCAACACTTGCGCTAATGACAATATTTGATGCTTTTGAATCAATGACAGTAAGGCATGACTGTCCCAAGATGTAAGTCTCAAACGTCAAACTTAACCCCAAAGAAGCATTATGTATCATTACCAATGTCCTCGCCTTGAGAGGAACATGGGAAATATGGAGGTCCTTTACCAAAATCTCATTTTGTATTGCCGATCTCGTGCGAAATTGAATGAATTGTTCAAAAAGTGCGCGTCTCTGTGTAAATGCAGCAATATAAATTGGTGCAAGACACTTGCGCATTTTTTGTAATCGAGACAAGTGTGCGTAACACCGTTCAAGGTTAAGATCATGCGACTGAAAGTGCAAGAACATGCAAGCATGGATGCACGCGAGTTCCAAGAACTTAACAAAGCTCAACACTTGCACACAAATATACTCGGAACGAAGTATATTCATATCGGGTATGCCAGAGAGAACAAGAACCTTCGGTGCATGCGCACAAGCACCTAGAATTTTCTGCTCACTAAGTCGTGTTGTCAATAGCTCAATAGTAGCTATTTACTACAAGTAAGGGCAACGAATATAATCAACTCTTGCATTAATGCAATGCCCACAATAACAATTGCCCTACCTATCGCAATATAAATGTATGTCAAACAAATGCTTAGAGAGACTAACGCGGTGATTAGACCACATAAACTCAATATAACCACGGTAAGTCACGTACCCACGTACTGGCATAGGAGGGCGAATGAAACCCGAACAACTACAAAAGCGGGGGTTGTAGACATGCTGATAGTCTTGTAAAGCTGGTTGGACTGCCAACTCCATCCAATGTCCCTCGTTATTCCACAAATGATAATAATGCTCATTGTCAGAAAGTGGCAACGAATCAATGACATCCGGCCGTTCGCGCGGAGCACGAGGTGACGGCGTGGCGTCACGTGGTGGTGGTGGGGGTGAACGAGGTCGAGCAGGGGTGGGTGGGTTGTGTGAGGGGGTTGCGGGCGGAGAGGGTGTGGGAGAGGGAGGTAACTCCGGTGATAACACCTCATAAAACTGCAAATTCACTTTGGGCACGTGACGCGAGTCGCGAGGAGAAAATGGCGAGTATCTCGGCGTGGCTTCGACACGTGGCGGAGTGCGAGCAGGCCGAGGTGAATCGTCGTCCAAGTAGATGATTTTGATCCGGCAACCGTGAGCCATGGTGAATCTGGTAGCAAATCTATACTAAAATTTGAAAGGTTGTTAGATGCAACTAAAATCCGACCGCAGAATCTAATTTCAAAATTTCAACTTCTTCAAAAAAAAAAATCCTTGGAGAAATCGAGATCGGCTCCGATACCAACGTAACGTTTTTGCTTCTCATGAGGATCTTTGCTTGGTATTCAAGGACAATTTAATATTAGCGGAACAGAAATAGCGATAACTTCAAGAAAATAGACAATCTTTGTGAATGCAAAAATGAACACTAACGTAGAATTTGTGTTTGTGAGAGTTGCACTTGCAATGACTCTTGCAAGTATAAATACTTGCACAACATAAGGCACTGAAGTCACCACCTAGGGCACTGGTTCATGTTCAACAAAAACAGGCGAAGGGGTATAACTCGTTCGGCTGAATGCTCGTAACGCGCCGTTTGGCCGTTTGGAGACTTTTTGACGGTTTCCGAAATACCGTTTCGCGCCAAAAGGGCGTTTTCGTACTCACGCGACTTTCCAAAAAAATTGCAACTGTTGCGGGGTCGCGTACACATGCTTTCGTAATGAACCGATAGTTATGAAAATTACTTCGCCACACTGCTTTGGCAAGAGGGACATGTGGTGCGCGCTAGCTGCGCAGGCAGTGGGATTGTTGTCCCAATAAATATATCGTTGAATGTGGATGTTGTTGTGAAGAAGAGCAGCAAGAGAGATTGAGAGCCCGGCTTACAAATCAAGAATGACCAGGCCCTTATATGAGACAGGCATGCGATGCAAGCTGGTATCAAGGATCGAGGAAGTAGGCAGCTCCGGGGCAAGAAGCGGGTTGGCAGAAAGAAGAAGTTGGGAAAGGGAAAAGTCAACTTGAGCGAGAGCAGCAACCAGGACAATAGACTCAACGAGGAATGCAGTGCAGATTCGGACATAGGTGGATGAGAGAGTTGTTTATGTGGCAATTGTAAGGACGTGCAAAAGGGTGAGATGCATGGGTAGGTAGTCCATAGTTTGGCCCAAGGTGCGAAAGTATTTATGGCGGTAATGAGCCTGCTGTGCCCATGAATCAATGGAGAGATTGACAAGTAGGTTATATTCCTGGTCCAGTAGCAAGTCATAAGTGGTGGCGTCCATAACGACGCACTGAGCGTAGAGAGTGACGGCTTGCGGCGTGCCTGGGTTAAGAGAGATAGCCAGGCGGCGGCGGGTGACGCGGACAGCCTGGGTGGAGGTGTCGAGGGCAATGGCGACTCGTAAGTCACTGCTAAGAATGTCCTTAATAGTGAGGCCCAACTGTTGACAGAGACGAGCGCCAAGAGAACGCGCTGAGCGTTGCTGTCAATGACAACGACAGCGGGAGCCACTCCGTCGATAGTGAGGACCCCCCGAGCATTATCAACGCGTGCATTAGACGCATTGAGCTGCAGGAGGGCACTAGAAGGGGGAGCGCGTGCAACAACAAGAGCAATAGGTGCAAGATACATGAGCGCATGTGCCAGGGCTGGCGAAGAAGAGCGGGAAGAAGGTTATGTTGCACGCCCGGGGAGAGAGGTGGTTGGCAAGGTTGAGAGGATCGCCATGGAGCACATAGCGCGGAAGCCAACCCGGCGCTTGGGCAAGGTAGAAGGTGAGACGAGGACGTCGGCTGGCGGGCGAGCAAGCAGGCCAAGATGAAGATGGGTAGTGTTGTAAATAGGCACCCCTGACTCTATTTGCTTTATGTCGGTTTGGTGTGCTTGCATGTGTGTGAGTTGATGCATTGAGTAACCTGCGAATAGTCAAAGTGGGTGGACTGTTGATGTGATAACCACAGGGCTCTGTCGACGAGGTAACACGTGTAGGCTTGTTAGGGATAGAGTGAGATGAGGACTGTTGATGTGATAGTGTTAGGTGAGCAGTCGCCAAGTGAATATGGGCGATGTAGGAGACATTGTATGGTGAACTCTTCAGTGTAAGAAACAAGGAGAGTCTCCGAAGAAAGCGTGTGTGCAAGATCTATGCTAAGTGCTTGATCTGCTGCAGGTATGTGTGGTCTTGTCTGTGTGGCTAAAGGAAGCTGTCTGTGTGACCCGCTAAGTCTGTGTGACTTGAGGAGAGATGAAGCTGTCTGTGTGACCAGCTGAGAGAAAGTGCGGTAAGAAGAAGAGCTGGATGAAGAGGATTTTCAACATGGTATCGGAGCAGGCGATTCGAGGATGCCGCACTTTGATGGGAAAAGTACAGAGTACTTTGTGTGGTCAATGAAATGCATGGCGCCGTTAGCGCGGAACGAGTTGAAGGACATTGTTCTTGGGATAGATACGCTGCCTGAAGAGTTGCCAGCAGGAGCATCAGCAGCAGATGTGATGACCAGAGGGAAGGAGCGTGCAAAGTGGAAGAGAGAAGAGGCACTTGCCTTCTCCCTTCTGATCAAGAGCTTGGGGACGGAGCCTCTGTTGAGAGTGTGCAAACTGACAATTAGTAGAGAAGTGTAGGATGCATTGAAGACATTTCATCAGTCAGTCAGCACAGCCAGCAAGCAGATCTACAAGAGGCAGTTCAATCAGTTTGCAATGGAAGATGGAAAAGGCATACAGGGGTACTCCTCCCGCATGCTGAAGCTAAGTCAAGAAATGCAAGCTATTGAAGCTGAGGTAGCAGAGGCAGACCAAGTGATCCAAATGTTGATGGGACTGAAGCCTGAGTTCAACAAGACAAAGGAGGTGCTGCTGAATATGGATGTGAATGCCATGACACTGAGAGTGGTGGAAAGCAGACTGCTGAACAGTGAGACGGAGATGGAGATGGTGAAAGTGAAGAAGGCAGCAGTAGCAGATCTGGCTCTACAAATGGAGGAGATGAACTTGGCCAGCACAAGTCGAGGAGGAGGAGGGTCATCCAGCAGAGATGGCCATCAAGGAGGAAGAGGCAGGGGAGGAGTAAGGGCATGCTATCGTTGTGGAAAGCCTAGGCATCTGGCATCGAGCTGCACAGACTTTGTCTGTCATAGGTGTGACGAGAAGGGCCACATTGCCAAGAATTGCCCACGGAGGAAGAGTGAAGGTATCTCCTCCTGTGCCCATGAGGAGAATGCACATGCTGTCACTATTGAAGAAGCATACACATGTGCTGGAGAGGAGGATAAGAACAGGTGGTATGTAGACTCAGGAGCATCCAGGCACTGCACATCTCGGAGAGATCTCCTGTATGACTACAAGCTGTGTGAACCTGTTCCAATCAGAGTGGGAGATGGAAACTTGTTGCAAGGGATTGGCACAGGAAAGAAAGTTGAGCATTCCAGGATTGGGAGGAAGCGGTGGAAGTTCACAATGCGGGATGTTTTGCACACTCTTAGCTTAGTGAAAAATCTGTTCTCTGTACCCAAGACCACTACATTGGGAAACAAGGTGGTGTTTGAAGATTCTGCCTGCTCGGTTTCTACTGAAAAGGGGATAATTGTCTTGAAAGCACATAAGGTAGCGGTCAAGAGAAGTATGTTTTGGCTGAAGTGTAAAGCTGAGGTGGTGTGTGCACTGCACGCCGTGGAGGCCAAAGCGGTTGACTCAGCAGGAGTGGCCCAGGTTGAAGAGAAGAGAATTGGAGACATCAACCTGTGGCATCAGAGATTGGGACATATCAGTGAGCAAAAGTTGAGAAAAATGTCAAAGGACAAGCAGGGAAGACTACCACATTTCAGTGAGCAGAACTTTGAGTTCTGCAGAGGGTGCCAGATGGGAAATCAGTCGAGAGCAGCATTTCTAAAAAGAGGAGAAGTGAAGAGGGCCACAGAGCCCTTGGAGTTGGTCCATTTGGATGTGTGGGGGCCTGCTAGCACAGCAGCCAGGAAGACAGGGAATAAGATGTACATCACCTTCACTGCTAGCTATTCCCTCAAGACAGAGGTGTTCTTCATGAAGCACAAGGACCAGGCATTTGAGAAGTTCTTGGAGTACAAGGCAGTGGTTGTAGTGATTTGAGTTATTATATGTTAGTTTGCATATATTTTAATGTTTTCAAACATATTTGGAGTAGTATTGTGTGGAGTCAAGTGTGAATAGGTACTCTAGTAACTTGGTTCATGTCCTTTGAACCTTCCAAGGCATTTTCAAAGTTAGAGGAAAGACCTAGAAGAACTCCATGTGGCAAAAGTCAAATGTGCCATTTTTAGGTCAAAAGGACATGTGTACATTATTCTAGAAAGAGGTGGCAAGTTTTGGGATGTGTTGGGTGCCAACACATCAACATACACTTTCCTAGAAATTACTTATGTAGCAAGTATATAAACAAGAGCTAGAACATAGAAAGACATT
>WELA01006381.1:208184-230176 GCA_009602735.1 Mesotaenium endlicherianum
AAGTATACAAACAATAGCTAGAACATAGAAAGACATTCCAGAATCACTCTTGTACTTGCCAAAATCCAGAAATATAATAACTTTCAAGAAGCCATCTCTCTTTCAAGAAGCTACCACTTGTGTTCAAAGATCCTTGTCTTGAATAGATAAAGTATTCTGTTTTACTAAGTACTTTATCTATCTGTTTCACTACAGTGGTATCGGAGCTAGGCACTTTGGTAGCACAAGAAGATGGCCGATCCTCAAGACCAACAGCAAGCTTTCGAAGGAAGCCCTTCCTCTCCAAGACACCCTCCTCCAGCGCCGATGGGAGAGCCCACTCAAGAAAATCTGCAACAACAAGAAGCACCACAAGGAGGAGCACACCCTCCTCCAGCGTCGATGGGAGAGCCTACTCAAGGAAATCTCCAACAACAAGAAGCACCACAAGGAGGAGCACCGTCAAATCCCGTGGCAGCCGCTATAGCAAAGTTGACCCCACCACAAGGAGTTCCCGCAAATGAGTGGGCAGCCTTCCTAATGACCGTCCACAACCAAGTGGGCTTGGCCACCTATGAAGCAACCGTGCAAGCGTCAAGAGAAGCTATGGCTGCCATGGTTGCCCCTATTGCGAGCAATGCTCAAAATCCAGCCCCGGCTCAAGCGCCTCCACAAGAGCCAACGAGAGCAAGGAAACTCATCAAGCCCGGCAAACCCGACACTTTCAACCCCGGGAAAGGTGCCAACCTGAATTTATGGCTCTACCAAGTGGAGACGTACCTCGCATTCCTTGAAGTACCCGAGGAGGACTACGTTCCCTTTGCCGTTACCTTACTTAGAGGAGCAGCAACATCATGGTGGCGTAACTATCAAGCGGCTATATATCAAGCTATGGCGCACCCCATGCTCGGCCAAGAGCCCCCACCATCATATGCAAGATGGGCAGATTTTCGTGAGGCCCTCAAGAAGCAATTCATGCCCATCAATGCGGAGAAGATTGCCCGAGGAAAGCTCCACCATCTCAAGCAAACGACGTCCGTTCAAGAGTATACATCCAGATTTCACGCCCTCACTCTTGAGATCCCCAACATGTCTCTCGAGGAGAAGATTGACCGCTACATCTTTGGCCTCAAACCCAAGGTGGCAAAGGAAGTGGAGTTACGCGACTTGACGGACTTCTCAAAGATCATTGAAGTGGCCCAAAAGGTGGATACCTTGGATTTCAAGCACTCCGTGCCTTCATCTTCACGGGTACCGACGACGCGGGTGTACGCAGCCCCTTCCACATCCGAATCTGGACCCACACCCATGGAAATCGGAGTTATCAAAAGGGACCCCGCGGCTGCTCGGAAGAGTGGAAGATCCTCCAATGACACTTATGATGCAAGAAACCAGCAAGGAGTGAAAGCAAGACTCTCCCCGGCTGAAAAAGAAGCTCTCATGACGGCTGGACCATGCTTTTATTGCAAGGAAAAGGGCCATCGTGCACTCTCATGCCCCTAAAAGTTGTCAAAAAACAAACAGCGCCGGTAGGCCAGGAGCCTACCACCCCAAGACCCACTTCACGAGAAGGCAACAAGACAAGTGAGGTGGAGACCCCCGTTGAAGACGACGTTCCAGCCCCAATGAGTTTGAGAGGTTACCTTGGAGGAGAGAAGGTCCACATCCTGGTGGATAGCGGAGCTCATGGCAACTTTATTGCTGCAGATTCTGCCACCAAGCACGGTATTACTATGCGAACTCTTGACCACGACGAGGAGATTATGATGCCCGATGGATTCTCCTATACTACCCCTTCCAAGAAGACGTACCCCTTGGCACTCTCTATCAAGTCCTTCAAGGGTAGAGTAGTGTTCTCCCCCATGCAATTGGGCAAGTACGACGTCATCTTAGGGACGCTTTGGTTGACCAAGCACAATCCCAAAGTTGATTGGAGGACCGGTACTATCAAGATCAAGAATGACATCACTTCAAGAATCTGTATTTTGCGCGCAATCCAGAATATCCAGACCCAAGACATCCAGAAGCCGGCACACGAGATACTATTGTCCGCCCTCCAACTCAAGAGACTTGTGAGGAAGGGACACGAGCTTCTTTTGGCCGTGATCACGCCAAAAGACATCAAGAAAGACATCGAGAGTCAAGAAGGCAGCCCCGTTCCCAAGGAGATACAAGAAGTCTTAGAGGACCACAAAAAAGTATTCTCCCCGGAATTGGCCAAGGGCTTACCCCCCAAGAGATTCGTAGACCACAAGATAGAGTTGGAGCCCGGAAGCAAGCCTATCTCTCGGCCTACGTTCAAAATGTCATACACGGAGCTAGACGAAGTCAAGAAGCAAATCAAGGAGCTACTGGAGCATGGCTTCATTCGACCTAGCAAGTCGCCATTTGGAGCCCCGGTGCTATTTGTCAAGAAGAAAGATGGTACCTTGAGGATGTGTGTGGACTATCGCGCCCTCAACAAGATCACCATCAAGAATCGATACCCGCTGCCGCGCATGGATGAGCTCATGGACCGGCTGGTTGGAGCCAAGTACTTCACGAAGATTGACTTACGGAGCGGCTACCACCAGATTCGCATCGCAGAACCGGACATAGAGAAGACGGCATTCAGGACAAGATATGGACATTTTGAGTTCATGGTCCTGCCATTTGGACTCACCAACGCGCCAGCAACTTTCATGACTATGATGAACACCATATTTCAGCCCATGTTGGACAGATTTGTGGTGGTATTCATCGATGACATCCTTATCTACAGCAAGACCCTTGAAGAGCATGCGAGACACTTGAAAGAAGTCCTTGAAGTATTGAAGCAAAACAAGCTGTTTGCGAAGGAGTCAAAATGCGAGTTTGCCAAACAAGAAGTGGAGTTCCTAGGTCTCCACGTGACTGCTGATGGCATCAAGATAGACCCCAAGAAGACCACGGTGGTGGAGGAATGGCCAACCCCCACGACCAAGAAAGAACTCCAGTCATTCTTGGGATTTGCCAATTGGTACAGAAAATTCATCCAAGGCTTCTCGCACATAGCAGCCCCCCTGACAGATCTACTCAAGAAGGACAGGCTATATACATGGACCGAGAAAGAGGAAGAGGCATTTCAAGAGTTAAAGCGAAGATTGACCACATCCCCGGTGCTCACACTCCCAAGTCCAAACCCAGATTGGCCCTTCCACGTCATCACCGATGCATCTTCCTATGCAATAGGAGCAATCCTGCTTCAAGACCAAGGCAAGGGACTGCAGCCCATCGCCTACGAGTCAAGGAAGCTAAATCCAGCCGAGCAAAATTATACAACCACGGAGCGAGAGGCATTGGCGATTGTACATGCCTTGAAGGTTTGGCGCTGCTACGTTGAAGGACGCAAAGTACTGGTCACCACGGACCACGAGGCGTTAAAGCACCTCCAGACGCAGCCGTATCTCTCAAGGAGACAAGCAAGATGGAGCGGATACTTGCAACAATACAACATCACGATTCAGTACCAGCCCGGCAAGACAAACCCGGCTGACCCCCTCTCAAGACTGCAATTAAATGCAGTGATGGTATCCCTGAAGACAGATCTGGAAGCTCGATTTTCAGCCGCCTATGAAAGAGACCCTTACTACAAGAACGGAGAAGCAGCCTTGGACCCATGCAAGAAGCAAGAAGGCAATTATTGGGTGAGGCAAGATACGGGCCAGAGATGTGTTCCTAATGACTTAGACCTCCGGCTCTTGCTTCTACGAGAAGCACACGACAACCCTCTTGGAGGACACTTTGGAATCCTAAGGACCACGGGCGTTCTAGCTAGGACTTATTGTTGGCCAGGCATGTCTAAGCAAGTCAAGGAGTACTGCAGGAGCTGTGACACATGCCAAAGAATCAAGCCATCATCGCAAAAGGCGGGAGGACTCCTCCAACCACTACCAATCCCCGAAAGACAATGGACGGACATCTCAATGGACCTTATCGTGGACTTGCCCGTGACACCTCGAGGCCATAATGCAATACTCACGGTGGTGGACAGACTTACCAAGATGGCTCATTTTATTCCCACGACGACTAAGGCTACAGCACCACAACTTGCAAGACTCATCTTTGACAACATCTTCCGACTCCATGGACTACCATCAAGAATTGTGTCAGATAGAGATCCAAGATTCACAAGCCATTTCTGGAAAAATCTCTTCAAGAACTTGGGTACATCGCTGGATATGTCTACTGCCTACCACCCACAATCAGATGGGCAAACCGAGCGTATGAATCGTACCCTAAAGACCTCTCTAAAGGCCTACGTGTCTACCCTCGAGCAAGACTGGGACATGTACTTGACCCCCCTCGAGTTTGCCTACAACAACACTACGCAGGCCTCTACCCAAGAGTCCCCATTCTTCCTCAACTATGGCTTCCATCCGACCACGCCACTGAGCTTCACGGCTGGCCATGATGAAGTACCTGCAGCCACAGATTTTATGGAGACATTAGAAGCAGCCCTTACAGCAGCGAAGAAAGCTCTACAACACGCGCAAGATGCTCAAGCAAGAGTGGCGAACAGATCCAGAAGAGAAATTACGTACAGAGTGGGTGACAACGTGTTACTATCATCCAAGAACATTTCCCTGAACAACAGGCCTGCCGGCAGCAAGTTCTCTCCCAAGTATTTGGGACCCTTCAAGATTATCCAGCAAGTCAACCCCGTTGCTTTCAAGCTAGAACTTCCCCAGACTATGCACATCGACCCCGTATTCCACGCTTCCCTCTTCAAGCCATATGTGCAACCCGACAACAAGTTCCCAGGACGTGTGACAACCCCACCAGCCCCAACAATAGTGGATGATCATTTGGAGTACGAAGTGGAAGACATAGTGGCTATGAGAAATTTCAGGAGACAGCAGCAATACTTGATCAAGTGGAAAGGATATCCAGATTCGGAGAATAGTTGGGTGGCGGCGCACTACCTTGACAAAGTTCAGAGAAAGTTGAAGCGCTTCCATGCCGCCAACCCCCATCTTGGACCAGCCCCAAGTCTCTCTACTAGAAGCCCGAAGACTTCAGGGAGGCAGCCTGCCACCATCAAGAAGCAGCAGAAGACCCCTTGGAGGCAGCCTGCAAGAACAAGAAAGAGGAAAAATTGACATTAGACACTCTTCTCTTCTCGCAGTTTCTGGACAGAAAACTAAAACTGCTACTGGTAATAGGTCTCTGCATAATAAATTCTGAAAATTTACCTGGCTGTAGTCCATGAGTAGCCGGTCATTTAGAGTCCAAGTTTGCTCAATTTGGAGCACTGGTGAGAGAGATATGATGCTCTAAGTAGAAGGGGGTCAGGCTGCTGGCATTGTTAGGACAGAATATGCCTTCTGACATTGTGCCTTCCCCTGAACTTGGAATGCTCTGAAACTCAAGACTCTGGTAGAACATCTTACAGCGCCCAGTTTGAGACTTAGTTTGCAGAATTTGGAGAAGTATAGAAGGACTTATGATTTTCAGAAGTTTCTGCACAGATTTGGAGGAGTGCCTACTCTCTCAGCTCTCAACGACACTCCAGAAATGAGAATGCTCTCAAATTTGGTGACCCGGTAGAGTTCTCCGACGCGGTCCGTCTGGCACTCAAATTTTCAGATTTGGAGCAGTTCTGTGGCCGCTATGAATTTTTGAATTTGTGGCAGATTCTGGGCCAACTTGTACAATTTTCTTTATCATTAAGGAGTAGGCTAGCCAATAAGGTCACACCACCTACGACCTTGCCTAGTCTACCTTACATGTGTAGCACCTGACTTGGCGCCTTTGACTAGTCCTCTTCACATGTGTGGCATCTGACTTGAAACTGTTGACTAGTTTTCTCCACATGTGTAAGACCTGACTTGACGCGCCGAGACGTCGCTTTTCCTATCGGGGGGTCGATGTAGTGATTTGAGTTTATATATATTAGTTTGCATATATTTTAATGTTTTCAAATATATTTGGAGTAGTATTGTGTGGAGTCAAGTGTGAATAGGTACTCTAGTAACTTGGTTCATTTGCTTTGAACCTTCCAAGGCATTTTCGAAGTTAGAGGAAGGACCTAGAAGAACTCCATGTGGCAAAAGTCAAATGTGCCATTTTTAGGTCAAAAGGACATGTGTACATTATTCTAGAAAGAGGTGGCAAGTTTTGGGATGTGTTGGGTGCCAACACATCAACATACACCTTCCTAGAAATTACTTATGTAGCAAGTATATAAACAAGAGCTAGAACATAGAAAGACATTCCAGAATCACTCTTGTACTTGCCAAAATCCAGAAATATATTAACTTTCAAGAAGCCATCTCTCTTTCAAGAAGCTACCACTTGTGTTCAAAGATCCTTGTCTTGAATAGATAAAGTATTCTATTTTACTAAGTACTTTATCTATCTGTACACTACAGTGGTGAAGAACCAGAGTGGGAGGAAGATCAAGACTCTGAGGACAGAGAATAGAGGAGAGAATGGGTACTTCTCATTGTACCTGAAGGAGGAAGGGATCAACCACCAACACACGGTAGCATACTCTCCCCAGCAAGATGGGGTGGCAAAGAGGAAGAACAGGACGCTGATTGAGTCAGCAAGGGCTATGCTGTTTGCTGCAGACATGCACGTGAGCCTGTGGGCTGAGGCTGTAAAGACAGCAGCGTATGTCAGTGTGAGGTTGCCATCCTCATCATTGGGAGGGAAGATTCCTGAAATAGTGTGGAGTGGGAAGAATTTGTCGGTGCAGGACCTCAGAGGATTTGGTTCAGAGGTGTGGGTCCATATCCCTGTAGAGAAGAGGCATAAGCTGCAGCCTAAGTCGGAGAGATGTGTGTTTGTGGGGCATGCAGATAAGAGCAAAGGGTACAGGGTCCTGAATGTCAGGGTTGGTGAAGTGGTTGTGAGCCGGGACGTTGTCTTCAACGAGAGGATGATGGATCCTGTGAACTCCAACCAATATGAGGGGTACGTTCCAGAAGATCTAGAAGAGGAGGTAGCAGTGCAACCTGGACTGGCTGCATCTCCAGAGGGAGCTCAGTGACAACCTGAGGTGCAGCAGCAAGCTGCACGGGGACAGGCAGAAGTGATGAGGTGTAATGAATCAGTATATTGGTTGACATAATATTCATTTAAACAATATAGTTAAATAAGTTCAGCCTGCTGAACTCTAGTCAATCATCAGTCTGCTGGACTTTATATTTAATACGAGTTTAATGACTCGGCCGGAAGTAGCAGGCTGAGATCACCATAAGTCAGCTTGCTGACACATTCTTTGACAGCCAGCTGACTTCCGTACTCGGTAGCAGCAAACTGCCTCGATATGCATCTAAGTGTGGTATGCTAGATGAATTGCCAGATGACATCCCTATGATGGATGGCGATTCGGGATGATGGGAGATGGCGGTGGATTTGGTTAACCGAGGTCCTACCAACGTGGTTAACTCTCGGGTAGGCGGTGCCATCGCACTGGCCGTGGAACAGTAAACTCATTCCATGTACATATGCTAGGCATTGCTCTCGAGTTCGGCATTCGAAAACGAGGCCAACTCTCTTGTACAACTTACTGAGAGAGATCTGAATCCAAGGCGAGAAGCCATTGATACGCACTGTTTTCTAACCTTGCTTATGTATGAGTTTACTGATTGCATGGTCCATGCTAGTTCACTCGCATTTGACTTACGAGTATTATTCACTGCTAGTGTATTGTCCTTTGCCGTTTAACCAGTTAACGGAAAATACCATAAAGATTACTTGCTGATATAAAGATCTTTATTAATTGTTAATCGCCTATTTGGTAAGTCGATTCATTTCAGTGGTATCGGAGCAATTATCACAGTCTTCTTTGTATTGTAAGGACAAGGTCTCAAACTAGCAACTCCCGAGACATGGAGAACCAGGATAACAAGAATGTCGAAAACCAGGCGGAAAGCCATGTAGCGGGAAACCGTACCTATTCTGAAGCAGTAGCAGATACTGCAGCTAGGGAGGCTGCAGATGAGGCAGCTGCTATAGCCGCAGTCGCAGCACAGCAAGCTGAGGAGGAGAGAGCCAGGCTAGAAGCTGAACAATTAGCAAAGGCCGCTGAAGATACAGAAAGAAGGGAAGGACAGCCAGCTGACGAGCGCACTGTCGAGGAACTCATGGCATCAAGGGCCAATGTTCTGAACCCACCTCCTGCTGTACAACTCAATGTACCCCTAGGTCAAATACGTGACCGGCTGAATGCGGCAGGAATTGCTGCTACAGGAGCGACAGGGATTGTTGAGGACACTACTCAGCGACTAGATGCCAATGCTGCTGTTGCATTTGCTAATCTACCACCCCAGAGTGTACACTTGGGAGCATTGTTCGTTCAGATGCAGTCGCAAATGGCGACCATGTATCAGTCCCAACAGGAGGACAAAAGAATCGTAATGTCCCTACTGCGGGACAGAGACTAACTGGGGTCTCAAACCACTAGTGGTGGTGGCCGAGGGCCTAGTAGGCCCAAGCCGAAACCTCCCCAGGAATATGATCCTGAGGGAAACAGAAAATATTACCTGATCAAGTTTCTCGCGGATGTTGAGCAGTGGCTGGAGAACTACCCAGAACTGCAAGATTACGAGAAGGTCAGGCACACCGGTGCGCTACTGAAAGGTAGTGCCGCAGACTGGTGGCTTTAGTGGAAAGGCGAGCGTAAGGCTCGGCACCTCGATGACCCTACGTGGGTAGAGTTTGTCGAGAAGTTGCATGAGAAGTTTGATGTCATCAACCAGCAGGAGAAAGCTATCTATGCGATGATCTCCCTGACACTGAAGCAGACCACTTCAGTTGCTGAGTTTGCTCAAAAGTTCCAAGAGAACATGATGAAGCAGCCCGATTTGCCAGAACCATATAGGATAGCATACTTCAGGTATGGCTTGAAATCCGAGGTCTCTGGTCATTTTGCTGAGAAAAAGTATGAGAAACTGGCTGACTTGATCCAGGATGCTGACGCCTGGGATCAGCAGCAGTTCAATCACAAGCGCCAGAGGAATGCTTCGGTGTCGAAGGTTATCAAAAAGCCCCACGGTTCCTACAATGCAATTGAAGGAGACCAGGCTGAAGATGATCAGGGTGATGAATTTGAGTATGAGTATAATGCCATACAGTCTAGAGGTAGAGGTGGTTTCTCTCGAGGCGGCTATGGAAGAGGTGGTGGTAGGACTAAGCCGAGACCAGCCTCAGCAAAATCCACTTGCTACCATTGTCAGCAGTTGGGCCACTACAGAGAACAGTGTCCAGTCAAGCACCTTCCGAAGGTCGAGAGAAAAGACCAGCCTTTAAAAGACAACAACAGTCAGTAATCCAGTCTACTGACTGTGAGGATGCTAGAGATAGTGAGTCGTCACTAGCTGCCCTCGTAGCAGGTATTATGGGTCCTGCTGAACTGGATTCACTATGCATGCCTGACAACCAGATAAAGGAGACCATCAGCAATATAGACGTCCAGAGAGTGCACACTCTGGATGCTCTTGTTCCACCTGATGTCCAACATTTCTTTGCTACGTCAGGAGAACAATGCGAAAGTCAGGAAAAGACAGTCCCCCCTATCCTACTGCATTGCATGATTGCAGGTAGGAAGGTGAGGGCATTTGTTGACGGAGGGGCGTCACATACTTTTATCCACAAGGACTTAGTTAAGCGGCTAAGGCTGCCTACTGTCACCCAAGGGAATAGAAAAATATTCCTTGGAGATGCCTCAAGTATCCCGGGAGGAGTTATAACCAAGCCTATTGAGGTCCAGTTAGGTTCTGGCATTGCAGTTCTAACTGAAACGCTTACATTTGAGGTACTCAACACTGGCTTTTATGATCTCGTGCTAGGCAGGTCCTGGCTTAATAGACATCAAGCTGAAGTGTGTTGGAGCAGAGGTACAGTTAAAGTGAGAGGAGCCAGTGATGGGCAGACTGACTTGGCACCCACCAGTGCTCTTCCTCTTGTCCTGTGTGGATGGCAAATGAAGGAAAAGAAGAGGCTTCCAGAAGGATGCAAGTTGCTGAATGCAATGGAGTTCGTCAAAAGCTGGAACCAGAAGGAAGACAGAATGTTCTGTCTGCTGCTAAGAGAGGTACCTCCTCAACCTGAAGAAGTGGTTGAGAAAAAGGTACACCCTCCGGAACACCCTACTGCTGCAAACATTGTTGCTCAGTACACGGATGTGTTTAATATGCCTCCAGGACTACCCCCTAAGCGGGAAGTAGATCATAGGATTGATTTATTACCTGGTAGCCAGCCACCCTGGCAACGCACGTATGGCTTGTCTTATTTGGAGAGTGAGGAGTTGAAAACACAGATTGCAGAGCTGGAGGAAAATGGTTACATTTCTCCCAGTAAATCACCGTACGGCGCACCTATCCTATTTGTTAAGAAAAAGGATGGCAGTATGCGGATGTGTGTGGATTACAGAGCCCTGAACAGAATTACAGTAAAGAACAAGTATGCTTTACCCAGAATCGAGGACTTGCTTGATACCCTGTCTGGCGCTAAGGTGTTCAGTAAGATAGATCTCAAGAGTGGTTATCATCAAATCAGAATTGCTGAGGGGGATGAACACAAGACTGCTTTCCGCACACGTTATGGACACTATGAGTTCAACGTGATGCCATTTGGACTGACTAATGCTCCTGCTACCTTTATGGGTGCTATGAATGACATTTTCAGACCTTATTTGGATAAGTTTGTGCAAGTTTTCCTGGATGATATTTTAATTTTCTCTAAAGATGAAGCTCAGCACACTGAACACTTAAAGAAAGTGCTGGACACTCTGCGGAAAAATCACTTGTATGCTAAAATGAGCAAGTGTGATTTCTTTAAGGAAAGTATTGAATTCTTAGGCCACGTTGTCAGTAAAGAGGGCATCAGTGTGGATCCTAAGAAAGTCCAGACCATAAGGGACTGGCCAGTACCACAGTCTGTCTCTGAAGTTAGATCCTTCCTCGGGTTGGCTAACTACTATAGGAGATTTATTGAGAATTATTCCACAAAGGCCAGTAAACTGACTGACCTTACTAAGAAAGACATCGGGTATGTGTGGGGGGAAGAGCAGCAGGCTGCCTTCCAGACCCTTAAAGATGCCCTTTGTTCTGCCCCAGTGCTAGCCGTGTATGACCCCAGCAAACCGGTGCAGGTGGTTACTGATGCCTCTGACTTTGCCATGGGTGCTATTTTGTTGCAGCCTGCTGACAAAACCACAAAGGATGGTAAGGTACGGCAGGAGTGGCATCCTGTGTTGTATGAGTCTATGAAATTTAATCCAGCGGAGATTAATTACTCAGTGCATGATAAAGAGCTGCTAGCTATCATTCATGTACTCAAACAGTGGAGAGCATACTTACATGGTAAAGCTTTTAAGGTGATTACAGATCATCTAGCTCTGACTCACTTTCAGAAGAAGTCCAAGCTGTCGAGGAGGGAGAACCGCTGGAGCCAGATGCTGGAGCAGTTCCAAGTCCAAATCGACTACAAACCAGGAAAGTTGAATCCTGCTGATGCACTCTCTAGAAGACCTGACTTGCAAGTTAGGAATTTTAGTCAGCATGCTGTAGATAAAGTCCTGTGTGCACTCACTTCACTAAAGGTGAAAAAGTCCTTCCTAGAACAACTTAGGAAAGTTTACCTTTCTGACCCAATATTTGAGCCCAGCTCCACTACTGGTGTGTGTCGTGCTACTGCACTTGGGTATAAGCTTGTTTTATTAAGTCGAGCTTGAATTCCAACATATACACCTTTTGAGCCACTTCAATAATCTTTGAAAAGTTCGTCAAGTCGCGTAATTCCACTTCTTTTGCCACCTTGGGCTTGAGGCCAGACACATAACGATCAATCTTCTCCTCGATCGACATGTTGGGGATCTCAAGAGTGAGGTCATGAAATCTGGATGTATATTCTTGAACGGACGTTGTTTGCTTGAGATGGCGAAGCTTTTCTCGAGCGATTTCTCCGCATTGATGGGCATGAATTGCTTCTGGAGGACTTCACGAAAATCCACCCATCTTGCATATGATGGTGGGGGCTCTTGGCCGGGTACGGGGTGCGCCACAGCTTGATATACAGCCGCTTGATAGTTACGCCACCATGATGTGGCTGCTCCTGTGAGCAAGGTAACGACAAAAGGGACGTAGTCTTCCTCGGATACTTCAAGGAATGTGAGGTACGTCTCCACTTGGTAGAGTCACAGATTCATTTTGGCTCCTCTTCCAATATTGAAAGTATCTGGTTTGTCAGGCTTGATGAGTTTCCTCGCTCTTGTAGGCTCTTGTGGAGGCGCTTGAGCCGGGGCTGGATTTTGAGCGTTGAACGCAATAGGGGCAACCATGGCAGCCATAGCTTATCTTGACGCTTGCACGGTTGCTTCATAGGTGGCCAAGCCCACTTGGTTGTGGACGGTCATTAAAAAGGCTGCCCACTCATTTGTAGTAACTCCTTGTGGTGGGGTCAACTTTGCTATAGCCACTGCCACGGGATTTGACGGTGCTCCTCCTTGTGGTGCTTCTTGTTGTTGCAGATTTTCTTGAGTGGGCTCTCCCATCGGCACTGGAGGAGGGTCTCTTGGAGAGGAAGGGCTTCCTTCGAAAGCTTGTTGTTGGTCTTGAGGATCGGCCATCTTCTTGTGCTACCAAAGTGCCTAGCTCCGATACCATTGTAGTGAAACAAATAGATAAAGTACTTAGTGAAATAGAATACTTTATCTATTCAAGACAAGGATCTCTGAACACAAGTGATAGCTTCTTGAAAGAGAGATGGCTTCTTGGAAGTTAATGTATTTCTGGAATTTGGCAAGTACAAGAGTGATTTTGAAATGTCTTTCTATGTTCTAGCTCTTGTTTATACACTTGCTACATAAGTAATTTCGAGGAAGGTGCATGTTGATGTGTTGGCACCCAACACATCCCAAAACTTGCCACCTCTTTTTAGAATAATATACACATGTCCTATTGACCTAAAAAAAACACATTTGACTTTTGGCACATGGAGTTCTTCTAGGTCCTTCCTCTAACTTTGAAAATGCCTTAGAAGGTTCAAAGGATATGAACCAAGTCACTAGATTATCTATTCGCACTTGGATTCCACATAATACTACTCCAAATATATTCAAAAGCATCAAAATATATGCAAATTAATATATTATATCTCATCACTACACTTGGGGCCTTGGGAGCTCAATTTTTCCTCCTCCTTCTTCCTTCTTCTTCTCTCTCTCTCCTTTGCCGTCTTGTATCTTTAAAAAAATGTGCAAAGAAAGAATGAGACAAAATTGTGCGAGGCTCGTGCCTTTTACTAGCACCACGTATGTGATCCCTTCTCGAATTTTTTTGAGACTTAATGTCCATCAGCATGCACCCACATCTAGCAGTCATCACCCATGCTAGTTTAATTCATGTTGCGTCACTCGGCCTGCATGCAAGCCTCGTGATGATTGCGCGTGACTGCTCAGTTGTTCGATTAGCGTACATGCCTATGTGGCTTTGAGACCACGTTTTCTGGCGGTATCAGCTCTGTCGTGGCAGTTGTGTCGATTTGCCATGGTCTAACTTGGCCTGCCTTCTAAGCGTGGCCTGCTTGGCATTTGTTGATAACCTGCTTGTCAGTTCAATCCGACTGGCAGTTATTGACATGGGCCGTATGCAGATGCTGGCGGGGTTAACTTTGCAGCTCGCCTGGCTGTCAAACCCCACCCATTGCTGAGTGTCAGACTTGCCCTGTCACAGTCACGAACACGTGTGCCTTAACTTGAACTTCCAACGCCGACTTGAATGCATCAGCAATTTGGTCGGTGGGTCAACGTTGACCTTCCGTACGTGAGGCCGCCGTGACATACGCCCCTCGTGCTGCGCCGTCAACCGATAGCAGTCTTGACAATGGAAGTCATTGCCGTAGGCAGGTTATGCTTAGTCTATGAAAAGGGGCTGTAACAAAGCGACATTTTTGAAGTGCTACGTAGGTGACATTGATAGGTCGATTGTCGGTCAGCAGGGCTCGTGCAATCGCTTCCAAAAGCGGAGGCACGACAGATGTCATAGGTGATCATATTTGGCGCCAGTCGCCAAGCTTAACCAAGTTAGATCACCGTTTGATGGGAGCAGTCAGCATTGGTACCATCTTGCATGAGGGTCGGGGCGGGCAAAGTCTCCTCGTCGTCCTGTAGTGTCCTGGACAGTCCTGGACCATCCCGGACCATCGTGGACGGTGTGGGGAGAGCTGTGACATGGTGAGGTACAATCCGGTACAGTAGTGGGTCATTTGTGTCGTTGATATATACTTACAACCACGTGCTCCTCATTATGTGCCTCATGTTCTCTCCCGAAGTTCCTCCGAACAACCCAACAAGTTCTTAAGACCGCTCTTGGCCAAGACTGTCAACCACTGGCAACAAGCGCGCTTGGTGGGACGTGAGCCGTCGTTGAGATGTCTGAAGACGAGTCTTTATTAACAATTAGAAGTGCACTTTGAGGATGATAAGAGGTAGCATGCTCTAGTATTTGAGGGCACCGAAGAAGCTTCGTGTTCCACATCCAGATATACCTGTAATGTCACACAGAGCTATCGGACATCACAAAAGTTGTTGTCATCAGCAGCCCCTTGCAATAAAGATTTCGAGTGAGATACATAGCAATGACGCCATGTCGAGGACGTACTTGACCAACAAAATTGATGCTTTACGCACTTTTGTTGTGAAGAGTGCAAGATGCAGAAATGGGTGTCTCGTTTGGTGGATAAATACACGGGCCCATCTTCGTCCTCACCCGATGTTTTCATTGGCACGTAGGGACCTTGTCCTCTCTCACCTTGTCGTGATCGTGGTCGGATGGATCCCTTCCACAAATTTCATATTGCACGATTATATTTTGAGGTTACATTGTGAAAGGGAGATGAATTAAGTGTTTTCAGGGAGCAGCATACAGAGCTTTCATAAAACTCGTGGCACTTAGAATCTCGTTGTCATCATGTGGCCTCCTGCTGTTGCAGGCGCTGCATACCCAATGAACGCAGTATAGTTCTGAGCACCTGAAATTAGCTAGAAGAATAGACAGCTGAAGGTGACATTATGTTTGGGGCTTTGGAGGGCAGGGATCGGCAGGCAGTGCAGGAGTTTGGGAAGCTCTGGGATGAGTTTCAAAGCTCCAGTGAGAAGGCAAGTACTGGCAGCCTGCTGTTGCTCTGCCCCTCTTGCCTTGAGCTTTAACCCCTTTCTTCCCTTGCTTGGGGTTGTGTAACAACATTCTACAACCCTGACAGTAACTCAAGGGGGAACGGAGTGGGGAGGGGCGCAAACAGGTGAGGGGGGATTCTATTGGGAAGGTGGTGAGTACGTTCTGGCGTCTTGCCCAGACTGCAAAGCGTCTTCCAGACTTCTTACTTGCGTAAGTCCACCCATTGGGTTGCGGTGCTCCTGCCTGCTTATTATTCTCCTGCCTTCGCATCCGTGACTTCAGCCCCAGCAAGAATAATGACGCAATTCTGAGGTATGGTGGTTGCGTGATTTTGGGTTTGAAAGCAATGACAAATCATCTGCTTCTGTTTCTGGGGTGCGCTTGCTTGTTGCCCAAGCGGGACTGCTCCTCATTTCATTTTTTGCTATGCAAGTAAGAGCGAGGAGGGTTTATGTGCCTCGGGAGGGGAAGGGGTTGTGCCTTCTGCAGCCTCCTGGGTGATGTGCGGCCCTTCTGCTTTGTGGTCGCACGCCACTTTGTGGAGAGCGTGGGAAGGCTCAAGAGGGGAGGTGCCAAAGGGCCCCTTGTGGAGGAGGACGTGGTTGTCTTTCTCTCTCAGGTGCGCTCGCTTTGCGTGCCTGCCTGCTTACTCCTGTCCCTTTGGGAACAACAAAGATGTTGGTAGGACACATGGCGTGATCTGCTGTTGCTCACACAGGAAGTGCGTGGGGTTTTTTCAGAAGGGAGAGGATGCAGGTGGCGCTGACCTCTTGGCAGCCCTGGAGCTGCTGGCTCATCCGGTACATCCTCCTCCTCCTCATCCTCCTCCACACTGCAGCAGACACTTGCTGCTTCTTTTGAAGAAAGATGCACGCATGCAGAGTGGCAGTTGCCAGAAGGATGGAAGGCCTCTCTTCCTCTTGAGCCAATGACGAAGGGCATGGTGGGGAGGGGGCAGGGGGTGGACCACCTGGGGCTGCTGGAGGCGGGCCTGCTGGCAGCGCTGGTGAGCATCCTGCACTGCTTTGCCAGCCATCCTGCTGCGGGGTCCCTGGCCGCGTCCACCCTGCCTCCTCCCAAGATGATGGTGCTGGCGCAACCTCTCAAGATTGGGGAGTTGGCCACCAAGCAAGACCCGCAGCTGGAACAAGCTTCGCTGGCTGAGAAGCTCGCCAAGGTCTGTGCTCCTTTCTCTGTCTACTGTACTCTATACTCTATGGGAGGAGGTGCCAGGCGCGCCCTCGTAGTGAAAGGCCGATCTAAATGATAGCTCCCGACCAAATTGCAGTTACAACACTCGGTAGCGAAGCAGACACACGCTTTGTTTTGCTCGACGGTATCACAGAAATATAAGGCATGGTAAAAAATTGAAGTCAGATGTTTACACGATGTCTACGCCTGGAGTCCATGGCTGTAGCCTTCTGCACTGGTTGTTGATCCGGTTTGTCAAGTACACTATCCTGTAACAGCCAGCCATGGCTGCACACGCCCTGTTTGCAAGCAGCCTTGCGTGCCTTGCTTTTACGAGGCACTGACCAATACTAAATAGTACTGAACGTGCAGAAGTCACCCTCTCAAAGTCTATATGAGTGTTGCCTTGCTATAACACTGGGAGCCAGTATGCTATCTATGTCTCTTTCTCTCACTCTCTTCCACTTTGTGCATCATCCTGCCGGCTCGATGCAGGGGCTAAGCATGTGCACTCAGGGGAGGGGTGGCGCAGGTGGAGAGGAGCATAGTGAGCATGATGAGAGAGCTGGCTGCTCACGCGGGGGCAGCGGTTAGCCTTGCTGAGGACGAGTCTCTGCAGATCCTGTTCCAGCTGGCGTGCAACAGCAGCAGCACTGCTAGCCAGAGCCTGCCTTCCTACAGCACGTCCATGATGCTAATGGAGAGCAGCAAGGGTGACGCCCAGGTGGCGCTGCAGAGGCGCCTGCAGCTGCGCGGCCATGCGGTGGCCCTGCTGGGCCTCAGCCTGGAGCACGACAACGGCGCCGTCTCCGAGTACATCCGCTCGCACGATTTGGTTCGCCCACCTCCTTCCCACCACTTCTCCCATTGTGACGAAGTTCCACGAATAGGCTGAGCTTGCACTTAACGTGCCAGTGCACCGTCATCATGACGACGCTGAGTTGTCAGTGGCCTGGTTGGCCCCATTAGTCGCTTCAGCCCACTGGTGTTGGTGGTGTTGGTGTTGGTGTTGGTGGTGGTGCAGCTGGCGGGGTTGGGCAAGGTGCTGATGCAGTTTGATGTGGACACAGGCGATATAGAGCACCTGCTGGGCGTGGTGGCCCTCATCGTCACCTGCCTCCACCTCTCTACAAAACCTGGTGCGCACTACCAATCCATGGCCATGACTAGTATCGAAGTAGCCAGCAGGAAATGAGAGGGTTGGTGCAGGGCTGGGCATGAAGCAGCGAGCTCAGCTTCCCTTCACTGCTGCTGCTGCTGCTGCTGCTGCTGCTCCGTGCAGGTGCCAAGGGGGTGAGGCTAAAGGATGACCTGGTGCACATGCGCGGCTACCATACACTGGGCCAGGTGGCCCTCAAGCTCACGTTTGCCCCTGCCCCCGCCCCCGCCCCTCTCCTGGAGATACTGCCGCACCACCCCCAGCAGCAGCAGCATAGCTCTGTGAGCTTACCTGCACAGTCTGAGCATCACAGGCGGGACACTGATGCTGCTGCTGCTGCTACTGCTTCTAATTTGGAGAAGCCATCTGGCGCCTTGGCTCCTCAGCCAGTGGCTCCGTCGCTGGTGAAGCTGCTGGACCTACTGCTGGTGATGGCACAGGAGGCGCCCTCGGAGCAGGCGGGTGAGCCAGGGCTAGGCCCAGCCCAACAGAATGTCAGCAGCAGCAGCAAGGGCGGAAGCAACTTGCAGACCACCAAGAGTCCAAAGCCGCCGCGCAGGTCGCTGTTTGACCCCTCTGTTGCCACTGCAGCAGCGGGAGGAGGACGACCAGGAGACGCGCTGGGGCGCATCAGCGATCCCTCTGCCCTGGATGTTTTGGTGACACTGTTTCTGGCCACCAACCAGGTGGCAGTGCAGCACCTGGTGCTAGACCGCCTGGAGCTGCTGCTGGCCGGCCATGCGGCCAACTACGAGATCATGAAGGCGCACAAGTTGCTCTTCCGCCTGCTGTGCAACTTTGGTGGCCTGGCGCAGTCCTTGCAAGAGCAGCTCCTCAAGGCCCTGGAGTACCTGGTGATTGTGGGCAACGTGGTGCCGCAGCAGGAGCTGCTTGCGCTGTGCGAGCAGCTGCACCGCCCTCTGCCCGCCAGCACGGCCGTCATTGGCCTCAGCTTCTGCGGCAAGCTGCTCTCATTCGACCGCAAGTTCAAGGACGTGTTCCGCACCGCGGGCCTGCTCAAGCTGCTCACCGACGACCTGCTGCGCTGCTCCCCCCAGCCTCCCCCCGGAGGAGGGCCCGCCCGCATGCCCACCTCATTGTCGCTGCCGTCCTCGTCTTCTGCCCCGGGCACGCCGCTGACCTCGCCTGTGCCTCCTCGTGCGGGGGGGCGTCCGGCTGGAGGAGGAGGAGGCAGCCTGAAAGAGATGCGCCGGTCTGCCTCCTCCAAGAAGGGGGACAGCCAGACAATGGTGCCCACATGGTCATACCTGTTCGAAGAGGAGGAGGCTCGCAGCACGGCATGGGAGAGCTTGATGGCGCTGCTGTCGCGCAGCCCTGAGAACCAGGCGGAGTTCCGGCAGGCTGTGCCTCTGCAGGCGCTGCTGTGCCTGCTGGCGTGCGCGGAGCAGCGCAGCGGCATCCTGCGCATCCTCTCCTGCTTCATCTTTGAAGACTCCTCCGAAGTAATTTGTATTTCTGCCCCCTAGTAGGCCTTTCAGCTTCGCATGGAGCAGGGCCCTGCTGGGCCTTGGGCACTCCTGCAGCAAGGCATGCTTCATTGAACCCCTTGGGTGTGCGGGAGTGTGCAGGCGCGCAGCGAGGAGCTGGGGGCGCTGATCCAGGCTGTCAAGAAGGGTGTGGTGATGAGCGTGCCGGATGGCAGATCTTGGCGCCTTGACTTGGTCGCCCGCACTGAGATCCTGTGGTCCATGTGGCGCATCTTTGGAGCCGCCAACACAGGGGTGCACGATGTGTTCACGGCCACGGATGGCTTCTCGCTAGGCCTGGCCGTGCTCCAGTCCGTGCGCTCCACGACTTCGTCAATGTTGTCGTCGTCGTCATTGGATGGACGCGCCGGTGCCGCCAACAGAAGTAGCAGAGACAAGTCAAGCCTCAATCTCCTCCGTCGGCAGGGCACTGTCGGTGCTGCTGCTGCTGCAGGAAAGCTGGTGCCCCGGGGGGGCAAGCAGTCGCTGCCCAGCATCTCGCTGTCCCTTGCTGGGGGGGGGGGGGATGCCGCTGAGCGGTCAGATGGTGACTTTGCTCGCACTGCCGAGCCCGAATCCCCCCACCTGTCACCAACTGAGGCAGTTATATTTGATGCTGCTGCTGCTGCATTGGGTGGGGCCAAGGGGGCTAAGACGCCACCGTCCTCCTCCTCCTCCGCCTCTACCCCCGCCACCGCCGCACACGACGAGTCGCTTGCGAGGCAACCGTCGTTTGCGTTCTTTGCCGATTCCTCATCCACCATAACAGCGGCAAGTAGCAATAGCAACATTACGGCAGCAGCCTCGATGGATAGCAGCAAGGCTGCCTCCTCAATCACTTCTTCTGGAGGGGCAGGGGGTGAGGAGACGCCGCTGAGCGGCAAGATGGACCTTTTGGAGGCCACGCTGCACGTGCTCACGCGCGCCGTCAAGAACGGGTACGGCGCGCGCCTGGTTCTGCGGGACGCGCTGCGGGCAGACGCCACCAAGCGCGCGCTGCTGGCCACGGGGCTGCTGTGTGCTGACTACGAGGCGCGCATCGTCCAGCTCTATTTGGACCTGGCCACGGAGAACGTGCGCAAGCCTGTGCAGCAGCCATCGCACAGCAGCAGCAGGGGATCCGCTCAGCAGCGGCGTATTGCCAGCGTGGTGGGCGAAGAGGCCGACTTGGATGAGGTTGCCATAGAGGCTGAAATTAGCGCCGCACTGGGGGAGGATTTGCAGCAGCAGGGGTCCAGCAGCAGCAGCAGCAGCAGCAGGAGCAGGGCGGGGGCATCTGTGGTGGTGCTGGGGGACGAGCACTGCATCTACAACGCGGCTGCCATTC
This sequence comes from Mesotaenium endlicherianum, assembly GCA_009602735.1. NCBI lineage: Eukaryota > Viridiplantae > Streptophyta > Zygnematophyceae > Zygnematales > Mesotaeniaceae > Mesotaenium > Mesotaenium endlicherianum. Next base: position 228,474 of record WELA01006381.1, read on the forward strand.
AGGTCCTGCTGGAGGTGCTCACCCACATGAGCATGCCTCGGCAGCTGCGCCTGCTGCTCCGTGTGTACCAGCTGGCGCACTACAGCCCTTGCAACCTGGAGGCGCTTGTCAGCGTGGGTATGCACCTCCTCCTCCCTTACTCTTCTCTCTCTTTGGGATCCCAGCTACAGCTGGTGGCTGGCTGATATTGTGAGAGTTGAGGCGGTGGGCGGGCTGGCGGGTGGCAGGTTGTGTGGGGCTGTTGCTGGCAGCGGTGGCACCGCACCTGAGCAACCCGACGTCACCCTTGGTGGTGCTCACTCTGCGCACCGTGGAGTATGTGGGCGCCTACAGGTGCTTGTCCCCGCCATCTCCCCCCCCCCCATAATTTCCCTGCCTGTGCAGACTTTATTCTCTGTCCTGACTGACAAGAGCTTTTTGTATGTTTGTGTCTGTATACGTGTGCAAGCAACAGGCTGTCGTCTCTGGAGCTGCGTTTGGTGCTCTCGCACATGCGGCGGCACCACGAGAACGCGCCATCATTCCCGGCCTTGTTCCACACGTTTCTGGCGATGCTGGAGCGCATGGCTTGCGCGGAGGCAGACAAGAGCATGGCGCTCTCGTCCTTCTTGCATCTCACTGCCACTCACAGAGGGTATGCCGCGGCGTATGCGCCTTTGAACGAGCGCCCATGGCCACCGGCTGGAGGCTACTCCTTCTCGTGCTGGCTACGCTTCCAGGGCCTCAGGCGGGCCGCTCCCAAGGTGGAGCAGCTGGCAGCACCTCAGGGGCAGGGAAAGAAGAGCACAGCCGCAGGTGCTGGTGCTTCCCAGCAGCAGCAGCAGCAGCAGCAGCAGCAGGAGGAGGAGCAGCCGCTGCTGCGCATCTTCACACTGGGCGTATCGGACGGCTGTGCGGCGCCCAATGTGGAGGTGTATGTGGACGCGCATGGTGTGCCCTGCATCTTCACCAGCTCCAACTCCAGGCTGGCCTTTGACCGCGTGCAGCTGGAGGACGACACGTGGTATCATCTGGCAGTGGTGTACCGCCAGCCCAGTAGCCTGGGGGGCCTCTTCCAGTCCTGTGTGGCAGCCCTTTACGTGAACGGCACGCTCCGGCAGAGCGGCAAGCTCCACTTTGGGACAATGCCGGCTGGCAAGAACCTGCACGTCATTCTTGGGACGCCCAGGGAGCAGGCGCTAGCTCCGCGCCCAATCAGCTGGCAGCTGGGCCCCACCTGCCTGTTTGAGGAGGCGCTCACGTCGGCAGCCGTCTTGTTCATGTACGTATTGGGGCGCAGCTACCGTGGTGCATTCCAGGACGTGGACCTTTGTGCGTTTGTTCCGCTCGAGGCATGCAACGGCGCCAGCCTGGCCGCCAGCGAGGGCCTCTGGCGGGAAGCTGCGACGGCCAGCGCATCCAGCACCAGCCTCCTCTGGGGGGGGGGTGCTCGCTCGGATGACGTGCTCGGCTCGCCAGAGGCGGCCGATGGCAGCCTGGGCCTGTGGGATGTGCAGAACGCGTGGGCCACCACCGCCCGTGACTCGCTAGCGTCCAAAAAGCTCATATTTGCATTTGACGGCACCTCCATGGAGTCGTGCCCTCCTGCGCTTGCACGCTCCATCGTCAACCTCGTGGACCAGGGCTGCGCTGCCCTGTCACCTCTCGGTGGTACGCGCTCTCTCTCTCTCTCTCTCTCTCTCTCTCTCTCTCTCTCTCTCTCT
>WELA01006381.1:230182-303230 GCA_009602735.1 Mesotaenium endlicherianum
CTCTCTCTCTCTCTCTCTCTCTCTCTCTCTCTCTCTCTCTCTCTCTCTCTCTCTCTCTCTCTTCGCCATCATGCAGGTTCTAAGTCTTGTTGCTGGTGACGCTCATTCTCTCTCTACTGTGCTGGGTGGAGACAGGCCCGCGCATGGCCAGCCTGCACGGTGACGTGCAGATTTGTTGCCCCAGCAGCACCCCCAACGCGCTGCGCAAGGTCGGCGGAGTGGCTGTGGTGCTGGCGCTGCTGGACATGGTGGAGATGCAGGACGACATTCACCTGGCGCTGTCTTTGCTCACCAGCACGCTGCGTAACAACCCACTGAATGTGCGCGAGATGAGCCGCCTCCGCGGCTACCACCTGCTGGCCATCTTCCTGTACCGCCGCATGCGGCTCCTCACCATGGAGGACCTGGACCTGCTTCTGCAGATTGCAGCTTCCGATGCTGTGTCTGCCACCCAGGATCCTTCTCCTCCTGCTGACATCGACTCTCCAAAGGGCGGGGCCGCTGCGTACGTGGGTCCAGCGGTGAGAAGAGTGAGCACAGACGGCGGCGAGAGGGACATGGAGGACGGGCGGCATGTGACGGTGGTGGTGTCTAACGCCAACATGCTGGACGTGGTGCTGCTGGACTGGACGCTGTGGGTGCGCGCGCCCGTGGCGCTGCAGGTGGCACTGCTCACGTTCCTGGAGCGCCTCATCCGCCACAACCGCTTCCGGCGCCAGAACCTGGTGACGCTGCGCGGCGTGCACGTAGTGGAGCAGCTGCTGCTGCTACTGCAGCGCGGGGACGTGGAGCTGGTGGTGCTGGAGCTTGCAGGGCGCGTGTTGCTGTGCCTCCTCAAGGAGAGCTTCCTGGCCACGGAGCTGCAGCAGGTGGCCGACTTTGTGGTCATGACGTTTCCCCCGCCCCCTCCCAGCAGCAGCAGCAGCAGCAGCAGCCGGGAGGCGGCAGGCCCCGGTGTGACGGTGCGCAATGTGCTGCTGGACATGCTCACGCGGCTGCAGCAAGCGCTCACGCAGGAGGACCACCACGAGCTGTTCTTTCGGGTTGTGGCATCGCGGCTCTTCACGTGCCTGCTGGACGAGGCCCTGCACCCGTCGTCCATGCGCTGCCTTCTCGCCCTTCTCGACGCCTGCCTCACTTTCTCCGCGGCCTTTGCCGCACGCTTCCGTGCAGCAGGCGGCTTTGTCCTCTTGCGTCACGTGCTGCCCGCGTTCTGCGATCTTCCTGAGGTGTACTACGGTCTGTTTGCACTCCTGCTGGGCCAGCGCCTATCGTCACCCCCTTCTTTTCTGCAGCTGTTGGACTTCCATGCCCTGCTGGTGCCTCCTTCCCCTGTTGCCGGCGCTGCAACAGCAGCAGCCGCCACCAGCAGCAAGGCAGTGGTGCTGGTGCCTGAGCTGCTGGATGCCGTGGCGGCCATGCTCAAGGCTGCCTTCCAAAATCCTCCTCCTCCTCCTCTGGAAGTGCCTCCTCCCCCTCCAGGTGCATTTGGAGGCTCCTCTATGAAGTCGCCAAGAGCGTCTCAGATGGCAGTGGCATCCGCAACCTTTCGATCGCTGGTAACATCGCAGTACGGTACCCACCCAGAGGCTGTCGAGAATGGTGCAACCATGGTGCCTCCGAGCCTGACAGCTGTCCTGCCAAGGGGCGGCGCCGCCGCGCCAGCCCTGGCGTGTGCAATGGTGCACTTCCTCCTTGAGGGGGTGCGTGCCAGCTCATCCCTGGCCGCTGCCTGCCGCCGCCAAGACTTTGCCGAGATGTGTGTGGACTTCTACTTCACCTGTATCAGGTACGTACACGTTCCCCCTTGAAGTCCTCTTTGTCAATGCTGCCCAGGAGGAGGAAGTGCTTGACGTGCCAAAGTCTGACCTGCTGTTACGTTGTTGGCAGGAGCGAGGTGCTCAAGGAGAGCAGTCGCCTTGGAGGTAAGGCAGAGCTGCCTGCGCTGCCGCCACACCTCCTGGCCTCAAATGTGCCTCAGCTGATGGAGACTTCTGTGGTGACGCCAGCAGCAGCAGCAGCAGCAGCAGCAGCAGCGACAGCAGCGGAGGCTGGGGTAGTAGTTGCAGGCGGCAGTGCAGCGGCTGCCAGGGCAGTCTTCAACTCTGCCGCATTGGACCTCTCGTCATCGCTGTCACTGCGCCCCATCAAGACTTCCAAGGACCCGATGGTGCCGCCGTTTGCACCCCTGTCGCCTCTAGCGCGCTCGCCCACTATGACGCCCATCAATATGGTGACAGCGTGGTTCGGCGGCTCGTCCACAGGCGGCAGCGACTTCTTCAACGATACCGACACCCCGCTGAGCAGCAGCAGCATGGGCAGTCAGGGAACAGAGCGTGCTCTGCACGCCAAGGCCCTGCTGCGCGTGCACCACCACACAAAGCCGCACGACCTGGGGGCTGCAGGCCGCAGCGCGGAGACGGCGCTGAGCCTCCTGGCGCACTTGGCCTCCACAGCCGCTCTGGAGCAGGCCAAGGGCGGCGGCGGGGGGGGCGTGTCGCTGCTGGAGTGCATCCTGGAGGCGGCGCCGGCGGACGTGCCCGTGAGCGCATTCCTGGTCTTCCAGGGCCTGTGCCTGCTGCAAGTGATGGACGACATCCAGGAGCGCTCGGCGCGCGAGGAGGTGCACAAGTCGCGACGCGCCGCGTGGGGCGTGTGCATGGACGCGCTCAGCTGGCTGCTGGTGGACAAGGTGCACCTGGGCGCCTTCACGGAGCTCAAGAGCTCGCGCCGCGTGCTGGACTTCCTGCTGGCCGTGCTGCACCTGGCCAACGAGGGCGGCCAGGTGCAGGACGCACAGGCGGCATCCCGCACCTCCGCCGCCTCCCTGCTGCTACTGCAGCGCGACCGCAGCCGCACCCTGGAGCCGTTTGTGCACGCACTGCTGCGCAACGTCAACCGCATGCTCATGTACTCGTTCCTGCCGCCCCTGCTGGCCGACTTTAGCCAGGCTGCCGCCCGGGGTTCCAGCAACAGCATGGGCGGCAGCAGCCTGCTCGGCAGTGGGGCCTTGGGGAGCGGCACACTCGGCAGCGGGACATTTGATGGTATGAGGCAAGCCGGTAACGACCAGCAGCAGCAGCAGCAGCAGCAGCAGGCGCAGGTGACACCCTCCACGTGCTCCGGCAGCCTGAAGAGCGAGGAGGCCCTGCAGCTGGTGCTGGAGAACAGCAAGGTCACGCTGTGCTGCGTGTCCTACACGGATCCTGAGCTCATGAGCTGCCTGTGCCACAACCTCACTAACATGCTGTGGGATGATAAGGAGGACGTGCGCCAGCTGGCTGTGAATGTGTGGAGGGTCCTGCTGAAGCACCGCTGGGCGGCGCTGGACGACGTGCTCACGTTTCGTTCGGCGCGTAACGAGACCGTCAGTGCTCTCCATGGAGGCTTTGACCGGATGCTGGCCGACGACCTGGCGCCCTTCTGGGCGTGGTTGCAGACGGCACAGGACGTGGTGCTGCAGGTGCTGGACCACCGCGCGTCCCCCGAGTGGATGGAGGCCATGAGCGCGGCTGCCAAGTTCCCCGCCACGCGCATCGCAGGCCTGGAGGCTACCCGCCGCAAGGAGCTGGCCCGCCGCAGCACCGCTGCCCGCAAGGCTGGCAAACAATATGCAGAGCAGCGCCAGCAGCGCTCCCTGCTGCTGGCGGGGCTGCGCCGCACGCTCACCACGCAGCTGCGCTTCCTGCGGCAGGAGAAGTATGGCTGGATGCTGAGCGCCGAGCGCGGCTGGCAGGCGCACATGCAGCAACTGGTCCACGAACGTGCCATCTGGCCGCTGCACAACCCTACTGCTCCTGCCGTATCATCCTCCTCCTCCGCCGCCGTGCACTGGGAGCTGTGTCCCACGGAGGGCCCCGTGCGCATGCGCCGCAAGCTGCGCCGCCGCCCCATGCATATCGGCTTCAATGCGCCGCCTCGCCTTTCTCGGACTGACACGCAGGACTCTCTAAACTCTGCCGCAAGCGATGCTGCGGCAGAGGCTGCAGCTCTGGCCCTCCTTGGCGGGGGCAGTGGCGAGTCTCCTTCTGAGGGCGACAGCTTCCTCCACATGCTCTCCGTGGGTGCTGCTGCCACCAAGCCGCTGCGCACCTTCTCGCGCATTCTGGACGACGACTTCATTGAGACTCTGGAGGTGGAGCTGGCCACTGTGGACGAAGGGGAAGAGGACGAGCAGCAGCAGGAGGAGGAGGAGGAGGAGGAGGAGGAGGAGGAGGAGGAGGATGAGCAGGAGCAGGAGCAGGTGCCGGAGCAGGAGCAGGAGGACAACGAAGAAGAGGGAAGGGTGGAGTTGGGGAGGGTCTCTGTCGAGGAGAATCTGGCTGTCAACGGCGTGGGCACAAAGAGTCGAGACGGCAGCGGCCACTGGGAGCAAGCGGAGTTGATGCGCATGCCCTCCGATGCCGACGGCCCCAGCAGAAGCAGCAGCAGCATCAGCAATATCGGACCCGAGACATCTGCCAGCCGGGAGGCCAAGGCAGTGGAGGCGGAGGTGGAAGTGGACGACCTGGGGGAGCATCTGATCCGGCCGTACCTGGAGCCAGGCGAGAAAATCAAGCACCGCTACAACTGCGAGCGCGTGGTGGGGCTGGACAAGCGCGACGGCATCTTCCTCATTGGCGAGCTGGGCCTGTACATTTTGGAGAACTGGTACGTGGATGCGCAGGGCTGCATCCGCGAGAAGGAGCACGAGGGCGACCTGTCGGTGCTGGACGTGGCGCTGGGCGTGAAGCAGCGCCAGCACGTTCAGCACTCGCCCTCTGCGGGGCCCATCCCCAGCCCGTGGACGAGCGCCGTGGAGGCGTACCATGGGGGGGTGGGTGCGTGGGCTGGGGCTGGCACGGAGGAGCTGTGGAGCTCTTTGCAGCAGAGGGGAGGAGCGGGCGAGCAGCAGAAGAGGGCTCACCAGGTGGTTCACGAGAGCCGCACGTGGCGCCTGGACTCCGTGCACGAGCTGCTCAAGCGGCGCTACCAGCTGCGACCTGTGGCCATTGAGCTGTTCAGCATGAGCGGCGTGAACGACCTCCTGGTGTTCCACGCTGCGCAGCGCGATGAGTGCTTCAAGAACCTTGTGGCCTGCAACCTGCCCCGCAACAGCATGTGCGTCCCCTCTGCCTGCTGCTTTGCTGTACTGACTGCGCGTGGCTACCAGATGCCGTCTCGAGCGAGCGGCTGCTTGCATGCATGCGTGCTTGTGTGTGGCTGACTTGCGTGGTGGTACGCTGCTGGGCCAGGCTGGACGCCACCATCTCGGGGTCCACGGCGGAGGCGGGCGAGCCGGGGCGGCTGTTCCGCAACATGACCAAGTCGTTTGGCAAGCGCTGGCAGAACGGGGAGCTGTCCAACTTTCAGTACCTGATGCACCTCAACACACTGGCCGGCCGCGGCTACAACGACCTCACGCAATACCCCGTGTTCCCGTGGGTGCTGGCCGACTACCACAGCGCCGACCTTGACCTCTCCAGCCCCGCCACCTTCCGGCGCCTGGACAAGCCCATGGGGGCCCTCACGGACGAGCGCGAGGTCGAGTTCCAGAAGAGGTGACATCTTGCCTCCTTGTCTCTCGTGCTGTGGCTGTGCTGTTCCCATGTGACGATGGGTGCTGATGGTCATTGTGGCTGCTGCCGCTGGTGCTGGTGCTGCTGGTGCTGCTGCTGCTCTTGGGAGCAGGTACGACAACTGGGAGGATGCGGAGATCCCCAAGTTCCACTACGGGTCGCACTACAGCAGCGCGGGCATCGTGCTGTACTACCTCATCCGCCTGCCGCCCTTCAGTGTTGAGAACCAGCACTTGCAAGGTGGCCACTTTGACCACGCGGACCGCCTGTTTCAGAGCGTGGGCGACACGTGGCGCAGTGCCAGCTGCGGAAATACTGCTGACGTGAAGGAGCTCATTCCCGAATTCTTCTATCTGCCAGAGTTTCTGGAGAATCGCTTCAGTCTCGACTTGGGCGCCAAACAGTCTGGCGAGAAGGTAGCACGTTCTCCCCTCTCTCGGCCCCTCCACCCGTCTGGAATCGCCGTCGTGACTTACCAGTCTGCCGTTAACACGGCTCTCATGGGGCCTGCTTGGGCAGGTGGGTGATGTGGCGCTGCCGCCATGGGCCCATGGAAGTGTGCGTGAGTTTGTGCGCGTGCACAGGCAGGCGCTGGAGTCGGCGTACGTGTCAGAGCATCTCCACGAGTGGATTGACCTCATCTTTGGCTACCAGCAGCAGGGCAGGGTAAGCACTTGCCCCCACTTCTCTGCCCCCCTTGCCCTGCCCTGCCATACCCTGCCCTTGTCTGATCCTGTGGCTGGGCGGCGTGTGCGTGCAGGCTGCGGTGGAGGCGACCAACGTGTTCTTCTACCTGACGTACGAGGGGGCGGTGGATGTGGACGCCATCACGGACGCTAGCACCAAAGCGTCAATTCTGGCGCAGATTAACAATTTTGGACAGACGCCTCGCCAGCTGTTCCTGAAGCCGCACCCGCGGCGCCGTTTGCAGCGCCCCGTCTCGCTGGCGCTGATGCACTTCCCGTACCTGCGGCTGCTGGAGGCGCAGGAGATACGCCACATGCCCTCCAGCGTGTCGCAGATCCTGATGATCAAGGACAAGCTGGGCGTCCTGGTGGGCGATTCTCTCATGCGCCCGCCCGCATTTGACTGCTGCTTCTTGTGGGGCTTCTGCGACAGCAGCCTGCGCCTGGTAGCCACGGATGCGGACCGTTTGCTGGCCACTCACGAGGCTCTGCACGACGGAGGCCCCGTGCAATGTGTTGCCGTCAGCCGCGACGGCACTGTGCTTGCCACCGGCGGCGCTGATGGGCTTGTGTCCGTGTGGCGTCCGCATGTGGACAGCAGCAAGGGGCAGCGGCGGCTGGAGCATCTGCGGTCGCTGTGCGCTCACACGCAGGCTGTGACAAAGCTGGCGCTTTGCCAGCCATGGGGCATGCTGGTGAGCGGCTCCAATGACGGCACCGCCATTGTGTGGGACCTCAACAAGCTGGAGTTCGTGCGGCAGCTTTCAGAGATGCCTGGCGCCATCACGGGTGTGTGTGTGAACGAGACCACGGGCGATATCGTGGTGTCTGCCGGCACCACGCTGGGAGTGTGGAGTATCAACGGCGACTGCCTGGCCATGGTGCACACGTCGCTTGTCCCCAGTGAAGCCATCACATGCGTGTGTATCTACGACAGCCAGGACTGGAAGGACAATGGCCACGTGGTGACGGGGCACCGTCACGGCGGCATCCGCCTGTGGGCGGTGGAGGCGGCAGCGGCGGTCGCAGGAGACGATGACGTTGTGCCCACGGCTACGCTATCTGTGCGGGAGCGGCGTAGTAACAGCATTGTGGGCGAGCGACTGCAAGGCGCAGCCACACTGCGCACCTTGCCGTCGCTGGCAACCTTGGTGCAGGACCCCACAGGCGCTGACCTTCGATCCTTGGCGGAGGAGTTTCTGGCAGCAGCAGAGCCGCAGGCCGGGGCGGAAGGCGAGCATGGGCACGGGCACAGCCAGTCAGCATCAGGATCTTTTGTGCCACGCCGCACGCCCCAGTGCTGTCTGGTGCTGCTTCGGGAGCTGCCTGGGTGGCACAAGCAGCCCGTCACTGCGCTGCTGGTCTCCTCTGACTTCCAGCAGATGTTCAGCGGGGACCAGGGAGGCCGAGTGGCACGCTGGGCTCTGCCCGATCACTTCTCGCCGGAGCAGCTTCAGCTGGAGGTCTCCCCTTCCCCTCCCCTCCCTCCCCCCCNCCCCCTCCTCTCTCTCTCTCCTTGACCTGTTCATGTGAGACGGGGGGAACACTTGGGAGCTGAACAGCAGCTCCTTGTAATGCCAGAAGGGAGGGGAGGGGATGCAGCAGGAATGCTCTGTGAAGTGCATGTGCTACTCTTTCCTATGTCCAGTCAGTGATCATGTCGGGTAGCTGCCTTCTACTATGGTGGTGGTGGGTGTGCAGGCCTCGTCAACGTGCATGCTGTGCCGAAGAAAGACGGGCCACGCGGCTGAGAAGAAGCAGCTTCACTGCTTCAACTGTGGCAGGGCAGTGTGCGCGCCCTGTGGGGGCGCCAAGCAAGCGCTGGAGGAGCTGGGCTATTTGACTCCGGTGCGCATATGCCGAGAGTGCCACGATGTGCGCAGCGGCAAGGGGGTGGCCCATAGCCTCGGCCGCTCCCCCACCCTCCTGCCACCTTCCTTGACCAGCTCTCTTGTGCACCATCACCGAGCACCAATAAGGAGGACCACTGGATAGTGTCCGCTCACAGGGCAGGCGATTCGCTCTCCCTGTCCACCCCAGCGGGCGGTGTTGGCTTGCACTATTTATCAGCCCGGTTATGCTGACCAGGATGTGATGCCACCCCACCATTCATAAATAAGTTATTACATTCTGGTGCCGGAGAGAGGCGGCAGTAGGGAATTTTGACCATAATATTTATTACCTGAATACAATGAGCATGTAGGTCGAGCATTTTCAAACCATTCAGAGGACCAGCTCCATCTCGTCTGTGAAGCTGCAGTAGGCTAGCACTTAGGAGTACTGTCATACCATAGAACTACCAACAACATGTGCCAAGGAAGTCTTTTTCCTTAGTGCTTGCCAGTAGTGTACATGCTCACTGTCCTGTCCTTGCTGCTTGACCGTGTACATGCACATATGTTGTGGGCTGCAGACTCTCTTGCATTCACAAAGGCTGAATTTGAGTGCAAACAATGCATCTGCATGATACTGGGCGCTGCAAGTGCGAGTCGCTGATCAATGATGCACCATCGCGAGTTGATCGAGCTGAGGCGGATTGAACAGGGGCATCATTATCATCACCTAGGAGCACTATGGCAGGCAATATGCTCGAAAATCTGAAAGACAGAATTCCTCGAGAAGTGTCCCTGTGCATTCCCCAGCACATGCACGTGGTTCAGTGTGTCCTTGATGACACTTGAGAATCTCTTCATCGTGATGCTGCACCAGATCCCATGAACTAAGAATGCCTTGTCTGACATTTTGCATCCAGGAATGAACTTCCTCGTCGCTACCAGCCTGTGGTGCATCCTCTCAGACCATGTCAGCGACGTCGCTGCCCCCCACCACCTCCCCCAGATGCTGCAGCTGCTGCTGGGCCAGGCGCTTCCTGATTGGCTGCTGCCAAAGCGTTGAGAAACACGAGGCCCAATGGTAGCAGGTAGATCCACTGCACTTGCAACAGCAACAACGCAACCAGCCAGAGAGCAAGTGAGCATCAATTGATCTATCAATCCCAACGATTAGCAACAAGATCCTCAGCAGCCAGTCGGCTGATAAGGTGGAGAATGAACCCGCGAGCATTGCTAGTTGATATTGATGGTGACTACTGTGACCCGGGCCCAGGGGGGTCATAGATTTGCTTTACTTAATGTTTGATTGCGAGCCCTTGGACAGCGTTTTGTGCTATGTAGTCGACGTCGGCCGATGCGTCAAAATGGGTATAGTTATCATCTTATACTTCAACTTCCCGCCCCAAGAAGTGAGGGGTGCTCGCGACGGCAAGTTTTGGAACTCAAATTTCCAATGCAGAGCGTATATTGACATCCAGGGAGCGAAATGGAGCGGGCGGGCAGCTCATCAAGTTGTTCTTATTGGTGCATATGTCTTGGCGTGACGTATAAACCCTTTGCGCACGTCTTGCTTTGTCCCACATGCATTCTAAATTGCGTAAGGTGCACAAGTCGGTATGTACTTAATCAGCAGTGATGAGGGCATTTGGGTATGCTTGTTGTGTCCATCGACACGGTGTGAAGGCGCACTGATGATTGAACAGGACATAGAGACCATAATGAACACATGCCTAATGACATGTTGAGTAGCATAATGATGCTTTGCGTCTGCATTGATTATAATAGAACACCACACCGGGATAGAAGCACGTCATTTGATAATAGTTAGAACAACGGATCAATCCATATGCATAATGAAGTGAGGTGCGAGCGAATTGGATACAAGTTGGATACTCACATATTTCTGGAAGAGGGTCTTCTCAATAACAGGCTTCTGCGCACCCAGAAGAGGGCTGTCGCCTGGTGGCCGCAGAGCTGCTGCTGCTTCTTGCTCCTCCAGCTGCGACACCAGCCTGTCCCACCCCACCACTGTGCATGTCAGTTACAACTCCCTTGGGATGCGCGCTAAGGAAGGCATTGTGCGGATGCTGGCGCTCAAGCGAGGGGCACCTGGGGGCGCGGAGGGCGGCCTTGAAGCTGGCGCTGCTGCTCACCACCCACTGCTTTGGCTGCCCACCCTAATCCACACATCCACCCGCGTAAGCTAGCAGCAGCAGCAGCAGGCCAAGAAAAGCATGCATGTATGCCCTGCACGCGGGCGGGCGGGGGGGTGTGCAAGGCAAGAAGGACCTACGGATGCCAAGGGGGGGTGGGGCACTGAGCAGTCAGCAGCAGGGGTGCACGTCACGCCCAGCACCGCGCCCCCTGCGCCCTGCAGTTTGCCATCACGGGCAGTCAGGCACTTGTCCGGTTTCTGGTCGCTCGCTCTCATCACTGCAGCACCCACCCCGGGCTCTTTCTCACCATGTGCAACTCCAGGTGATCCTTCATTTCAGCAGCCACCAAACACCTCTGCCACCCGCTCCCCACCCCCCCTCCCCAACAAGCTGGTCAGATTGCGATTGAGCAGGCGCCAGGCACACAAGCAGTAAGAGAGTAAAGTGGAAGGCAAGGGACATCGCCCACGACCCCCCTCTGCCGCCCGCCACAGAGGTAGCATGTGCATGCAAGTGGGAGGAAGGACAGGTCACTGACCGCTGGCAGCGACGCCAGGACAAACGACGAGGTGTTGTGAAACACATCTGACTGGAGCCGTATGCAATAGAAGCCGTTGCTCTCTACCAGCTCCTGCCGCACCCGCTCATACCAACGTGTGTTATGTGTCCTCTCTCATTTCATGTTATACATGCCAAACAGGATCTTGTGCAATCGAAGTGTCAGATCTAGTGCACAACAAGGTCAAGGCACAAGAACATGCATGTGGATGACGTCAGTCCCTAAAAATACTGGAACCGCGATCAAATACGGCCAATAATGACATCATCGTCGACTTGACCACTGACCTCAAAAGCTTCCTTCTCAGCTCCGGCAAGAAGATTCCGGATTAACCTCAGCCTTGAAAGCTTCTGCCCCTCCGACAACCCCGCAGCAGCATGCTAATGACTCGTATGTGCGCAAGCCAAGATCCCTTTGCATTTCTGTTAATGAGTCATCTACCATAGTTGCTTGTTATGACCACAAGACTGCCTCAGTGAACGCTAGCTCTACAAGCAGCCGGTACACGAGAAAGAGAACGTACTGCCTACCGGAACACCTTGGGCAGAATAGCGCACGCGGGCTGAAAAAGTTCCAGCTGGAGTGAAATGTGCCCCCTTATGTAAAAGAGCATGCTCTAGAATGAATTCTATGCGCTCATCATTAAGACCAGCTTGACTGGAAGAGCGCGCGGGACTAGGATAATCAGCAGATTGCGAATCGAATGAAGCAGTGACTCCCACGAATCCGTTTTCGTCTAAACTATCTGCGATCAACCTATCATTTCCCAAGAGACAAGAGAGCACGATAAGTACAGAGACGAACTTCATGGTTGGAGTAGCACCACCCAGAGGGTAACCACGGGTAATGTTGTTTACCAAATGTCAAATCAATCTATAAGAAGTCCGAGAGACAAGTTAGTTCAGAAAACGATGCAGTGCAAATCATGCGCCTGCACCTGACATGCTTCCACACTTCTTCCCCTCTGAGCATGACCTTTTTAATGCTGAAGATTTCGAGGGGTTAACATCGAAAATTGTCACACCCGGCAGACACCCGGACTCTTAACAGACAAGGGATTCGTTGACTACGGCCGGAAATGGTCAACGAACACAGTCAGCCAAGAAGGTCAAGGGGCCGGCTCTTGGCATCACTTGGCACAGAGGTCTCCTGGTGGAACTACACTACCCTACACCGGGGACGACGTGACTTGCGCCAAGCTGAACCAGCCTGAAGGGTCGCCAGTGGCTGTAGGGTTTGTTACATCTAGCTCCCCTAGCGGCGAGAAAGGCCCTCTCGGAACTTCCTTTTCCCTCTGCATAATTGCCTTGTCCTCCTGCGCCTGATTTTAAGAGCAAACATAGCAAGACACCATGCCTGTGTTTATGTTCATCTGCAAGCAGGAGGGAGGCAGCTGGACCGCTAAGCAGGTTACCACATTACTTTCCACTTGTTATACATCAAGTATTAATTTCCAAGCAGCTTGCGCGTTCTTGTCGATGAGATAGGTCCTTTTACCCCAACATTTTTAGCTCCCTGAGTACTTCTGAGTGTGCATGATTGCAGTTCAAGAGTGAAGGAGATGCTGATTTGACAGCAGAAGGAAGCGACACCCGCGACCTTGGTAGGAAACTTGTGAATCTTGCTGTTGAGAATTCTAGCGGAGGAGGGGTCACGTCCTTCTTCAGCTACGTCTCTCCTTCATCTGGCGTCTACGAGGTTTGTGCAATGCATCTTTTTCTGCTCCGGATTCTCACGTTAAACTCCCGTCAATTATTCCAACACTTTGCTGCTTGGGAAAAGGACGTAATGCAGGTTTCTAATAGGCTCATTATCTGGTTACTTCAGATGAGCCCTGCATGCACATACCTTTGATTCCAACTCCCCTTTCAGCTGCATAACATACTGCAACACTCAACTTTTTTAAAAAAACCCTTGAAATTGTACAATCCCGACCCTGAAGATTGTGGGTAGGATCATGAGCCTTGGAAAGGTTACAGAGCAGGGTGCCAGACTCGTCGTCTGGGTAGGATGCCTAGTCCTGGATGGAAAGCATTTATAATGAAAGCTAGTGTCTCAAGTCGGTTGGTCTAGTGTGCGTGAAATAGGGTGTGCAGAAACAGGGAGCTCTTCTCTGACCCTCTCTAGGGTTTAGGGCTGTAGTCAAGGTGTACTGGTGGACGTTGAGGCTAATGTCAAGCTTAATACCGACGCCAGCATGTAACCGGTATGGAACGAGCTTGTGGAGCAGAGATTGTCCGTAGACCATTACACTGGACTGGGTCTCATGTGATCAACCTCTGCCAATTGGGGCTGATGATAAAGTTGGGATGAACTTTTGCATGTGATTGCAAGGGTGTCTCATTAGAGCAAGAAGCTGCTTATGTGGCAGGTGAATGTGGGCGGCGGAAGTGGTGTAGTAGCCTCAGGGGGAGGAGGTGGCGCAGCAGCTTCATCAGGTGGTGCTGCTCCTGCTGAGGAGAAGAAGGAAGAGAAGGTAGAGGAGAAGGAGGAGAGCGACGACGACATGGGATTCTCGTTGTTTGACTGAGTGCAACATGTACATACATAAGATAGAAGACCGTAGTTTCATTTTGGGACATCTTGTGGAGCTTGAGATATCCTCTGGCCCCGTGATGGTGAATGTTACCTTCAGCAGGCAGGAGCCCTGTCATCTGCTCATCACCTCGTCTCAACTCACCTTTTATATTCCCTCAAGCTATCATGTCTTGTCTCACATCTTCCCATCCTTGCCCTCGTTGTCATAGGAAAGTATTGATGTTACCTGGTTTCTGAAATTAAATATTATTTTGATGGCGTGTTTTAATGTCTGGTGTATGTTACAAAGTGCTATGACTGCCTTGTATTGGCACCTCTTATTCCTTAGCAAATTCTGCACCAGGACTTTTGTTCAGTTCGACGGCCAGTTTGCTGGCTTTGTTATTTCCTGTCCACTTATGATATTTGTGTAACATACATCAGCTGCATCAGAATCTGTTGGATTGACTATGTTGATTGTGAATATAGAGCAAATAGAAGTTGTCTAAACAATTTATGTGATTTGGAGTAAATATCAGCTCATGCGAGCCAGGTGGCCGCCTGGTCATTTTTATTTTGGATCCCAGCTAGTGACCAGAGGCAACTGCGCAGCCTGACTGACCATGGAGAAAGTGCCCCCTCAGCCACACAGAGGAAGGTGTCGCAAATTAGTGTAGAGACAAATTGCAGAATTATATTTATGGCATACCACCAACGCTCTTCCTCCCTTTCTCCCTAATTAGTGGTCAGAGACCAAATCTTGCACACTAATATACATGTCTTTGCCTTAGCCAAGCAGTGCAGTGGGTGTCACTAAATAACTTCATTTAGTAGGCCAAGTCCATCTGGTCACCAATAAAGTCCAAAGCCAAAGTTTTTGACCGGTGCCTCAATCACCCACGGTGCCCTGCATTAGACACATACCCAAGCTGCATCAGTGGAGAGCCTCAATAAGCACAGTGGTTGACCCAGGCAGAGTACAGGTGCCAGATTAGTCCTTTCAAGAAGTTAACTTTGACCAATAGACCTGGTTGCCTGATCAATTGATCCTACTTCAAGCACTTGGAGAGGACCAAAGCATGTATTATGGAACTACTGTAGGAGCAATTAAGAGACTATTGATAACATTGGTCACGTTTACTTTGTAAGAAAAAGATACCATATGCACATGCTTCATTGACTTCTGAAGACTCGTTCAGAGGATCAATGAGCTGGATGAAAGGTTCATAGCTAAGAAGCACAGGTAAGTGTGATTGTCTCACGTATTGACAGCGTAGACAGTGGTGCCTTTGGAGGCTCTCTGGAGCAGTGTCTGCCTTGCATCCACTGACACCCCCTCCTCCTGCACCCACCCCACCCACCCGCGCAATGGTGCCACATCAGGCGGGCCACACAAGCGAACCACTCAGACAGTTTGGCATGCATAACCGAGCTGATGCCCCTCCTGGCAAGCAAGAGCAACAGGTGGAAGCCCCTGCATAGTTCAGCACCCCACCTCTTCTGGAAACCAAACACCAGGCTGCGTGGCGCCCTCCAGCATTGCCAAGGCAAAAGCTGCGGTGGATTGGCCCACACTTCTGCTCGGTCATAGCAGCACAACTTGGCACTCAGTCAGTCCAGTTCCCACTAACTGTTTGCAGTTCCCCTTACAGAAGCCCCCGGGGTTAAATAACGCGATGCTGGCGAGAGGGTGCTCATATGGTCACAACTTACTTGGACAGGTACTTGTGAGAGTAGAGAGCAACGGTCTTAGTGCCGTCATCGCACTCCAGGTCCACCTGGACACCCACATGACTGCCCGTCCCTCTCAGGTGCCACGTCCCCTGTTCAAACCCCCATGGGGTGGTTGGTACCTGTTCTGAAACTGGAGACCAGGAGAGAGCACAGTCAACCAGTTTGCATCGTGGCTGTGCGAGCTTCTCCGCATGCATATGCGTTCTAGCCACCCAGGCACCCACCCGCATGGCGACGCGCTCGCCTGCCAGGCCGTCCACCAGGCGCACCACGGGGTCCAGGCGCGCCACCATGCCCTCCACTGCGCTCCTGCTCTTCAGCACCTCCTGCGCCGAGTCAGACAGAAAAAGTGGCGCTCTCATCCTGCCCTTAACTGTTCAGGATGAAGAGCACACAGGACAGAGTGGCAGAAGGAGGGGCCAGCGGCGAAGCGCACCGGAGGCACGAGTAAGGCCATGAGCTGCATGCCCCAGTTCCACAGCTGGGGGGCGGTGCCAAAGCGCGCGCTCACTGAGGGTAACCCCAGCACTGAATGTGCCGACCCCACCTCTGGCAGATTCCTGCACCCCCAAGATCCAGCCCCAGTGCCCCCACGCATATAGAATCTAAGAGGTTGTAATTCATGGAGGATGCAGACAGACTGCTGGCCTGACACAGCTTCCGTCGTCGGTGCAAGGGGAGAGCGCCCACTCACAGCAGGTACACGCTTCTGCGCCCGATGATCTTGCCAAAGTCGACAACCTTGTGGCCGCTGTACGCCTTCACCTCCACCTCCTTCCCTGCCGGGCCCACAATCCCAATGTTCTCAGCGACGCCTAAGCTCCGCTAAAGCAGATGAGGCCCACCCCTCCAGAACGTGGAGAATGCGGCTCTGAGGAAGAGTGCGTGGCTCACCGTCAAGGTACGCAAGGGCCGGCTCCCCCAGGAGCAGAAACGACGTCGCCAAAATGGTGGGGCCTGCCCCTCCTGTTCCCGCTGTGAAGTAAGAGTACCTGCCCACATGTGCACACATTGTTTGCTCATGGGAAGGGAAGAAGAGGGAGGGGGACACAGGAAGGGAGGGAGGGAGGGACGGATGGAAAGGAAGAGGGAGGAGAAGGAGAGGGAGAGGGAGAGGGAAAGGGAGAGAAAGAGAGAGTGTGAGAGTGAGAAACATATATACCTAAGCGATTTGGGGGGGCTGCTGGGCGAAGAGGTGCCGGCTAAGCGCACGAGCTCCGCTGCCATCACTGTCTCCCTCCCTCCTTGAAGTTTACATAAGAAGCAAACCATGGCAGGACGAGAAGGGACCTCTCTCTACTCACTACCATAAGGTCCATCTGCATTTGAATTTCTTATTTTTTTCCAAGGACATGGAGGGAAAAGGGACTACAGTTGCTGACGCCTGGGTATATGCCAGCTGTTGTAATGGCAGGCACTCCTGCCTCTTGTGCTTTGGCGTGCAGCTGCTTGGCACGCTGGGAGTAGTCCCGGTCGTCGCACACGTCCATATACGGCGTCTGCCAGTTCCGTCCACATTGCACCCTTGCCGCCACATGTAAACTGTAACGAGGGTGCAATGGGCGAGCACTAGGGCCTGGAGAGTAACATATGAAAAGCGTGTGTGTGTGTGTGTGTGTGTGCGCGCGCGTGCGTGCATGTGTGAGTGTGTGTTTTTTGGCCGTGACAGTTGTCCACACGGCATGCATGCCTCGTCAATGCGAAGGAGAGGTGGCGGAGCAGGACAACATACGCGAGTGGCAATGGCAGCCTCCAGCACAATGCATTCCTCCCTCCTTTGGAAGGGCCCAGCCGTGTGCACAACCAAGTCAGCTCCTGCACTTGCCTCCCCATACCACTACATCACATAGCATCATCAAATGGTTGCCCATAGAGCTGAGATTGTCTAGTTCATTGCACCTACATCCTGGAATCTGGACATATATATCAAAATTCAGCAGTAATAGCTTCTTTGCGGGAGGAAGTGCTGAAGAGCAAAAGGTATGGTGGCCACCATCTATCGCTCTGACGATTGACTCGTAGTCATCCACGTCGCAAGGCACAAACACCGCCCCCGACTCTAGGTCGTTACAAGCCTTCTCGCCTCTCTCCCTGAAGAAGGAGTCCAGCATGGTGCCATCAGGTGCCAAAGCAAGAGAAGACGACCCGGTGCAGCTTTACTTCCTCAGGCTAATGGGAGGACGAAATGAAAACCCATAGCTTCAAGCGTGCAACGACATAATGCACCTGTTTCGGCCACCGATGGTCAGATTCAATGTCGACTGATCTCCTTCAGCTGCGGCTTTTCTAAGTGCAATAAGGGCAGCAGCGGTAGAGCTTCCAATGCGACCACTTCCACCTAAGATCACTACCCGTTTGGTAGTGTTGCTTTTCTGCACGGTACTTTGCTGGCCCCCCGTACTAGTACTCGGCAAGGCTGCAACCGCCTGCCTTTTCACGTTCCTCCTTTGCCAGTTACAGACCGTTGCCTGCAGTTCTGGTGGAAAGAAAGGGCTCCGTAGAGCTGTCAATGCCATTTCTAGGCAAGCTATTGTTACACGGCACGCCCAGCATCCATATGGCGCTAGCTGCAGAAGTTTAAAGAGGGCAGATTTTTGGCAACTACGCCTCACTGACTACACTCAAACACTGTCCAAAACGGTTTCACTTAAAAGGACGAAAAAGCACTCGAGGTCGGAACTAGGCGTGCTGGTAACACGCGCTAAGATGATCCTGCAGACTTTGAGGCGATGCCCTCGTGGCTGGCTCCTCGCTTTGCTTGGGTTCATCCTTGGTGGTCCATGCTGCATGGTCCATGCAGGTCCATGGCAAATTCACACCCAGTCCTGACCGGGCCTGTAGTGGCCTGTATAGTGGACCTATAGGTCTATTACAAGTTAGCACTCTTCTGACGACGTCAAACGTCACGGCGGGACGTTGACCACCATAGGAGCCTCATAGTTCCATGGCTGGACAAGCTACGCAAAAGCACGCGACTCTAGACACAACTCTATCTTTGACGCCAGGGCGAAGCACACACAAAATGAAGATCTCACACATGCGTCGAAGAAATGTGTCAAATCTGGATTTATGATACTATATGCATAAGTCATTAATTTAGATTAAAAATAGAGGTTATTAATTTAGATTTTAAATCGAAGTTATCATCGACATGTCATTCAAGTCCCCCGTCAGTAAGTCAAATGTTGAATTTCAAGAAGCATCTTCAAGAACATTAAAGCAGCCAGAGCGAGTTATTTTTCATTGCACAAAAGCAAAGGTTAGACTAGTTACTCCTTAATTGAGATTGTCCATGTCCACCAAGCTGCACCAGCGAGTGCAGCGTCACTTCCTCGCCCTTGCGCGACCTTCTCCCAGTAGCAATACCTTGCGTGCAAATATGTCTGAGGACCAGAAGAAGCGGTTGCCCCCTTGTTCCACAGGACCCCAAATTAAGGGAAAACTCATGAAGGCTCTGGTAGTTATGAGATGAGTCTGTTTAAGCTGTCGGAGGTAGAGAAGGAAGCCCTGATGAAGATGGCGTAAGAGAAGAACTTATCAGAGCTAGCATCTCAGCGACGTGATTCCTCCGAGGTACTGGCAACAAAAATGATGCAACAGCAGTCTCAGAGTCCTCAGATCTTGGACATAAGTGAGAAGTTAGATAAGGAGGTGCAAGTCTTGAGTCTACTGATTAATGACCAGAACAGAGCAGCAACGAAGAGGCAGCCAGATTCCAACTATATGACGGACCAAATTTCTCAAGAGCTCAAGAGAATGAAGAAAGAGAAGGATATGGTGGGCATGAGTAAGATGTTGGAGGGCAACAAGGTACAGATGAAGTTCATCAACGAACTGAAGAAAGCAAACCTGCAAGCTCAAACAACCTTGACAGAAGGAGACTACGAGAAGACAAGGACTATGCTGGCAACAAGTCTATCTACTAAAGCATTCAGGGAGAGACTAATCTGGCTAACAGAGGAATGCCAGTGGCCATTGGTCAATGAAGTGCTCAAGCAATTCATTAAGAATGGGAAGAATCCAAAAAATGAAGACCTTGATGCAATTTGTGAAGACAAGTCAACTAAGATGAAGGAGGAAGGAGCAAAGGAGAATAAGAATCCTAGGTACCAAAACATGTCAGCTGGGTTGCATCAACAAGTGGGACCTGGCATGCTGCCACCTCCTAATCAGCAACCACATTTTAGGCAATACGAGGCAGTAAATTCTGACAATTATTATTCTTTGATTGGTTGATTAATCGGACGTATTGAAAATCTGGAATTCCAAAAATGAATAAAAGTAATTGACGGATAAGTATGTCACTTTTGGAAAGTGAATGAATATTTCATAAGATTACTTGCTGTGTATGTAGGTGTGTATGAGCAAGATCGATTGGATGATGAGCATCTGAGATTACTATTGTATGGACGAGGAGAGAGAAGAGCTATTGCTCAGAACACCAATATGGTGGAGGAATTGAACATGGATGCAAAATTGAGGCAGAGTTTGGGATGGTGGCAACATTGGTGCTACAGCTCTTACATCTTGTTTGTGATCGGAAATGGCTATCAGTGAGAATGGAATCAAGAAGGACCACTAGCAGTGGGTGAATGGAGGAACCACCAAAAGGTGCGAAAGTTTCAGCACTTTACAAGAGATGCAATTCAAAAAAGTCATTAGATTTCGGAGCTGTAGAAAGATGGTAAAGGCCTGGTAAGCCTACATGCATTTTTCCACTAAATATTGCGGAGAGAAAGAAGTTGAGACTGATCCTAGACTTGAGGATAGTAAATAAGCATCTGAAGCTCACTCCCTTCAAGTATGAAGGATTACATAAAATTCAGATGTATTAGACCATGTGTATTTCTTTTTCTCATTAAATCTGAAATCAGGATACCACCACATTTGAATGCATCCTGATTTCGCACAGTACTTGGGATTCCAATTCGAGGAGCAATAGTATACCTATACAAGCTTACCTTTTGAACTGGCGTCAGCCCCCTAAGTCTTCTCAAGAGTAGCAAAAGAACTGGTAGGTGTATCAAGGAACAAGAGTCATTCCTTACCTGTGTCATGATTTATTGAGTCGAGGTTGCCGCACGAAATCGAGCTCCACATGTGTGAAACATCAATCTAGGAAGGCCAACTTTGCATAGACTTTACGCATCTATACATTGACCTTTTCTCAATTTCCAAGTCACCAAAGTGTAGCGCGTCGAGTCACCTTCCGAATGGCACCGGGTTCGCGTCATTTGGTCAAGTATCGAGCGAGATATGAGCGATCTAGTCCGCGTCACCTACCGGCCCCTAGCGGATCCTCACCAAAGGGCAATTTGTGTTTCAATGTGCACAAGGGACACATTCTTGCCTATTCGTGACCCCCTAAAACCCCTAGCTTGTGCGCACAAATCCGCGAGCCCCTTAGCCTACATAAGCTTTGCTTTCCCATGGTATATGTGCATCATTGAGGCTATAACTTGGTGACTGCATCACCTACTCCTAGAGGAAGCTTCCTCAATTTTCAGATCCACTTTTGAGGCGCTATCTAGGTAGAATCACCCAAGGTAAGCTCGGCCAATGAGAGACACATAGCATATCTTACGCACCTTGCTTTGATTGGTTTGAGTTATGTTTAGCCTATAGGAGTGCTAGTACATGCCTTGTACATATTAGTGGACATAGGAGAGCCTCCTAGAGTGACTACATGCATTGGATCCGCCGCATACCCGGCCGGATTTCCAGGAGTATAAGTACTAGAGATGTCCCTAGAAGAGACATCTTTTAGAAGTCCATTATGCCAGGTGTAAGTAACAGAGATTATCAGTAAAGTTTACACTTTTATCTCTTGTGTTTTCAGGACCACTTAGTTACTCTCTTGTGAAGAGCAAGCCCTCCAGGCTTCCAGTCACTTGAAGAACTTCACAAGTGGTGAGCAAAGTCACAGCTTAAGCCCTTGCCATAGGACTACTCTGAAGATCATGATGTGCTTTCAGTGATCTTTTGGGCCATACTTCATTAGTTGTTTTCCTACCAGATTACAGTCTTGAGGTGCTCACTCTGGAGAGTACACATCCCTTACTTCTAAAATATCTCTCTTTGCCTGCAAGCAATTAGAACCTTCACCGTATGCCTTCCCGTAGTTGGCTTTCTTATCAGCCATACTACAAAGGGGTTAGTGGAGAAGACTCAGACTCAGATCTCAGCACTATCACTGAACCCGCCGAAGAAGAGCAACCTGCTCTCCAGCACACAGCAGTTGCTTCTGAGCCACCTCCCCAGTGGGCTCACTACGATTTTTGGTATCCCATGGCAGGTGACCACGAGGTCAGGACTGACAGGTCTGCCTACCGCTTCAGCGGTAGGCCAGGCACCTGTGATGTAGAAGATACCATCTCGGAGTTTCAGGCTGATTTCGCGGCTGCAAAGCTCAAGACACCCACGCTGACTAAGCGCGACGTCTTCGACACGCTTATGCGCTACCTCTCGCACGAGGCCCGCGACACCTTCCGTGAGAAGGAGGCCGAGCTCCGGACCCGCACTGAGCTTGTGGGTGACCCACCAGTGGCGACCCTGCTAGCTGATCTAGTGCAAGCCTTCTGGAACATCCTGAAGACAGAGTTCCAGGCTGCAACTGAAGAGAAGGTGTACGAGCTGCACCATTTCTTCCGACGCAAGAACGAGACTATCCGCATGATGTACCGCCGCTTGGTGCACCTCCGCCGCGATGTCGGCACTGTCACTGACCGGGAGGCCGCGGAGATCTTCTTGCGCGCCGTCGAGCCGCGTCTGAGGGAGAGGGCCGTAGTCCCCCTCATCGACCGCCACGGTTCAGAGTATTCTCTGGAGCAGGCCTACCTCTCCGTTGAGAAGCAGAGCTTGGCCGCCGCACGGAGCAACATTAGCGATCGTGTGGGCTTAGCATCCACTGGCGTGCGCCAGGAGGCCTCAGTGCTGCCGTCTTCTACGACGCGCACGACGCCTGCCCGCCAGCCCCAGTCGCAGCAACAGCAGCCTCAGCGCTCTCAGCTGCCCCAGCAGACGCAGCAGCGCGGAGCTACGCGTGGCCGCATTTCCATGACTGCCACTACGAGCGATCCCTGCTGGTCCTGCAGGAAGACGGGCCACTCACGCCAGCACTGCACTCTCGCGCAGAATGGCAAGCCCGGCGACTGCACCTATTGTGGCAAGGCCGGCCACCTGCAGATCGTCTGTCTGCAGAAGAAGCGCGACGTCGAGAACGGACGCGCTCGCAACGGCCCTACGCCTTCAGCAGGACAGCGAGGCGCACGCAACCCTCGTACGGGTGGCCGCCCCGCGAT
The DNA here is from genome assembly GCA_009602735.1 of Mesotaenium endlicherianum. Lineage (NCBI taxonomy): Eukaryota > Viridiplantae > Streptophyta > Zygnematophyceae > Zygnematales > Mesotaeniaceae > Mesotaenium > Mesotaenium endlicherianum. Next base: position 252,526 of record WELA01006381.1, read on the forward strand.
GACAGCAGCTACGGCCACGACGGACGCCGCATTGATGCCTGGAGCCAACGACTGCAGCTTCGACGACGTCAGCGACGCCCTCGTGGAGGCCAACGCGGAGATCGCTAGACTCCGTGGCCTCGTCGACGTCGATGACTATGACGCGTGCGGAGCACTCCTCGCGTTCGCTCCACCGTCCTACGCCACAGAACTGACAGCTGGCTCACGCACAGCTTCAGCGTACACATCAGGCTCAGCGGCAGCGCCGCAGCCCCGCGCACGTCCGCGTTACGACGTAGCGCCCGCTGCCAGAGCTGCAGGCGCTCGCACAGGCAGCTCTGCTAGCCTTGTGCGCACCGCTCTGACAGCTGTCAGCAGCGACAGCCGGAGTCCCGACAGACTGCCGGATGGAAGGCTGCACGACTGCGCGGTTGCGCCATCTCCCGGCGCAAGCTCGCGCGCACGCGGGCCAGCCCGCGCGCCAGCCAAGGCCCCGACAGAGCCCCTGGCTTGCGCTTCCCTGCTGGCACCAGCAGGCCTCCCGTCGGCCCGCGTAGCGACAGCTGGCAGGCAGGGACGGGGGCACCTGGCGGCGTGCACGGCTACAACTGGGCCGGCCGCAGCCTCCCTCTTCGTTCGTGCGGCACTCCCGTGCGCAGCTCTGCGCACAGGCAGGGACAGCCGGTCCCCGCTGGCTGCTGCAGACAGCAGGCTCCAGCAGAACCCGCCACATGGCACGTGCACGGCAGGCGAGGCCGCCTCTGCCGACAGCAGCATGCACGCACGCACGCTGGCTCACACGCGCGCCCAGCGCACTGCGCTGCCAGGTCCACGGCACACCCGGCGACGCCACGCCGTCGTCACAGCGGCAGCTGCAGCTGCGCAAAGCAGCTGCACCCACGCGCTGCCAAGTGGCGCGTGCGCGCAGGTCTGCACGGCCAGCGCAGCGACGGCCGCAGCGGCCGCCACCCTCGGTCAGCAAGGGGGGGTCCTGACTGCGCTGTGCGGCCGGATCGCCGGCAAAAGCGCCGACGGCGCACCCGCAGCTGCGCACATCCAGGGCTCAGCCCCTGTCGCGCAAATGCCGCCACTTGGCGCACGCGCATGGCTTGGCCCGGCCAGCACAAATCTGGCGGTCGGACCAGCCACCCTCAGTCAGGGGGGGGCTATCTCGACTATGCCACGCGGCCGGATGACCGATCGCGGTGCCGACGGTCCGCGCACGGCTGCGCACAGCCAGGGCCTAAACCCTGGCTGCGCACAAAACCCTGGCAGCAGCCCAACGCAGGCTGCCGGGGGGACGGTTAGCCCATGCATCCGGGGGAGGGCGCTGCAATCTTTGCCCGGGGCAGCCAAGATAGACGGCGCCACCGGTCCAGTAACCCTGCCCCTCGGCCCCAGCAGCCACCAGGGGGCGCCACCTGGCAACCTCCTGGCAGCCCCGACCGCGCCAGCAGCTGCAGCAACTGCTGCAGCCGCAGCCGCACACACGCCGAGGTCCGCAATTTCTGCGGCCGAACCCGCGACTGGCTGCTAGGCAGGCCTTGCGGTAGGCTGTGCGGCAAGCCTTGCGCCAGGTTCGGCAACAGCTGCCGTCAAGCGCGCGACAGGCAGCGCAAAGGCGCCCACGGTTGTCTCCGCGGCCGAAGCTGCGACAGGCCTTGCGGTAGGCTGTGCGGCAAGCCTTGCGCCAGGTCCGGCAACAGCTGCCGTCAAGCGCGCGACAGGCAGCGCAAAGGCGACCACGGTTGTCTCCGCGGCCGAAGCTGCGGCAGGCCTTGCTGCAGGCTGCGCAACGAGTCCTGCGGCAGACAATGCGGCAGTCTGCGCGGCTGGCTGCGCAGCAGGCATCGCGGCGCACCCTGCGGCAGACAGTGCGGCAGTCTGTGCGGCAGGCAACGCGGCAGGCGCGACGGCAATTCTCGCCACCGGCAGAGCGCGTCTTTTATCGTCCCGACTGGAAGACAGGGGGAACGCGCACCGCATCCTTGCCCCTTCACATTGTCGATCGCCGCCCAGCAGTGTCCGCTCTCTATGGCTTCATAGGGCTGGACGATGGCCGGCCAGTGGTCAAGACCGCTAAGGACGGGCCCGAGGGCGAGGAGATCTCTGTGGGGGTGGATCTGCTCGAGTCACAGGACGAGGAGCCAGACCTACCTAGTGCCGAGCTCCACCTCACGCCGCAGCAGCAGGCGGATGTCCTGGCAGCCCAGGCCAGGGAGCAGATCCGCATGTGCACTGCCCACAGCGCGATGATGCGGCAGATGGCAGACGAGGCCACTGAGGCCCTCGCCACGGTCAGCACAGCCATCGCTGCCGCCACCCTTGCACGCGGTGCGGTCGCAGCGCCTACGACTCATCAGGAGGTCTCAGCCCTCGCGGCGAGCCGTCCGCGAGGACCGACGTGCGCGTTCGCAACAACGTGCCTGTTGGCGTGGCCATTCAGTACAATATGGACTCTCAGCCGCCCCCTCACGACGCCTCGCATCAGACCGGCAAAACCTGGCCTCGCACCACGGCATCCGAAGACGAGGCCATGCGGCAGGCAAATCTTGGCAGATTGGACGACCAGTCCCTCAAAAGTGAGGAGGAGACGCAGTGGGAACGACTGCCAGAGGCTTCCGTCGAGGTCCTCAGCGCGGCGCCACCCGAGGAGCCCCCGCCAGCTGCGCCTCCGGCACGCAGGCAGCGCACACCTACTGGTCGGCCCGGCTTCAGCGCACCCAGCCAGCCCATGACTCACGACTGGTCCAGCAGGGCTCGCACCGACGCCACTGGACCCAGCCGACCAGTGTCACATGACTGCTCGACGAGCCACGAGTGTCGCCACATCGCGCATTTGTTTGCGACGAGCCGGGCTGCCGCGGCCTCCTCTTGCGCGGGCACACACTCCATACAGCAGCCAGCGCCCAGGCTCAGCGTCCGCGAGCCACACCGCACAACCCCGTCTATCTGCGCCCATCTGACCTACGCACATCGCACTTGGCCGACCATCGGACCCGCTCGAGAGACCACTCCTCTCCGCAAAACGAGCCGCAGGACGAGCCGCTTCCGATCGCTCACACCCCTTTGCGAGACGCGAGAGGTGACTCCCCTCCGCGAGATGCGCGCCCGCTCCGTCATGCCGCCCTACGACGACAGGGACCGCACACCTCCTTACGACGACACGCGGGCCCGCGGGGACACGCCGCCATACGACAACACTCGAGACCGACGCCGCACTCCGCCCTTCCGGCCCCTCTCAGCTGGCGACGACGCTCAGTCTTCTTCCGAGGCGCATTTCGTGATGCTGGCCCCTACAGCTCCGCGCGCCAGCATCCCTCGCAGCCACATCGCTGGCGACGGTCCCTCCGGGTCACCTCCTCCCAAAATGGCCCGCACCAACAGCAAGCCGCCCAGTCGTCACCCATTTACGGCCGCCGCACGCACACGGCTCATGTCTAGTGTCCGGCATCCCCGAGACGCGCCCGTCCCACGAGGGCAGCCCCGGCCGCGAGTCCAGCTGCCCCCCCGCGGGCTGATTCGATCCCCGCAGGAGGTCGACAGCTCCGAGCGCTCCGTCTGCACAGTCCCCTCTGCAGACATGCGCGCACGCCAGCGGCGTAGTTCGACCCGCACCCCTACTTGACCTTGCGTCCCGTTCTCGACCAGCTGGCCCACGCAGCCTCGCACCAGACTGACCGCGCCCAGCGGGACAGGTGGCAGCAGCTGTGCGTGGCCTCGGCCCGACGTCAGGCCCGCGCTGTCTCTCCCACAGCCTTGCAGGATGCGCGTCTGCGGTGGCGCACATACCAGGCCCACACACGAGAGGAGCGCCCGCAGCCGCTCACTGACCGCATCCCCAGCCTTACGCGTGACTACGCAGACCGTGCTGTGGCCGCCCTCCGCATGGCGCCACATCAGCACAGCGCCAGCGTACCTTCCTGCCGCCCGCTTAGCCCGGCACCCTCGCAGTGGGGTGTCGCCCACTTCCGACTCCTATCTGCGCAGACGCTCTAGACGAGCGGCCCGGCGGCATCGTCCTCGTCGAGCTCTTTGCCGGCATCGCCACCGGGTTACTCGCGACCTTACAAGCCGGCATACCGGTGCGCCGCTACGTCTACGTCGATCCCGATCCTGAGGCCCAGCAGGTGGCCCGTCGGCAGATGGCGTTGGGTCACGAGCGGTTCCCTGACCTCCTTCCCGCGCACGCATTTCGCCGCGCTCAGACGGACTGGCCCATGGACATCCGCAACATCACCGTCGAGCATGTCACCCGACTTGGGCCCATTGACCTCGTCATCGCCGATTGGGAGTGCCAGGGCTTCTCCAGAGCCGGGCGTGGCAGGGCGCTCAGCGATCCCCGCACGGCCCTCTTCTGGCACTTGCTCCGCGTCCTCAACATTGTTGAGGATCGCCAGCCGCCACACACACTCGCGTGGGTCCTGGAGAACGTGGCCGCGCGCCACGATCGCCGTCCCGATGTTAGCGCCGACTTNCCTCTCCGTTGAGAAGCAGAGCTTGGCCGCCGCACGGAGCAACATTAGCGATCGTGTGGGCTTAGCATCCACTGGCGTGCGCCAGGAGGCCTCAGTGCTGCCGTCTTCTACGACGCGCACGACGCCTGCCCGCCAGCCCCAGTCGCAGCAACAGCAGCCTCAGCGCTCTCAGCTGCCCCAGCAGACGCAGCAGCGCGGAGCTACGCGTGGCCGCATTTCCATGACTGCCACTACGAGCGATCCCTGCTGGTCCTGCAGGAAGACGGGCCACTCACGCCAGCACTGCACTCTCGCGCAGAATGGCAAGCCCGGCGACTGCACCTATTGTGGCAAGGCCGGCCACCTGCAGATCGTCTGTCTGCAGAAGAAGCGCGACGTCGAGAACGGACGCGCTCGCAACGGCCCTACGCCTTCAGCAGGACAGCGAGGCGCACGCAACCCTCGTACGGGTGGCCGCCCCGCGATGACAGCAGCTACGGCCACGACGGACGCCGCATTGATGCCTGGAGCCAACGACTGCAGCTTCGACGACGTCAGCGACGCCCTCGTGGAGGCCAACGCGGAGATCGCTAGACTCCGTGGCCTCGTCGACGTCGATGACTATGACGCGTGCGGAGCACTCCTCGCGTTCGCTCCACCGTCCTACGCCACAGAACTGACAGCTGGCTCACGCACAGCTTCAGCGTACACATCAGGCTCAGCGGCAGCGCCGCAGCCCCGCGCACGTCCGCGTTACGACGTAGCGCCCGCTGCCAGAGCTGCAGGCGCTCGCACAGGCAGCTCTGCTAGCCTTGTGCGCACCGCTCTGACAGCTGTCAGCAGCGACAGCCGGAGTCCCGACAGACTGCCGGATGGAAGGCTGCACGACTGCGCGGTTGCGCCATCTCCCGGCGCAAGCTCGCGCGCACGCGGGCCAGCCCGCGCGCCAGCCAAGGCCCCGACAGAGCCCCTGGCTTGCGCTTCCCTGCTGGCACCAGCAGGCCTCCCGTCGGCCCGCGTAGCGACAGCTGGCAGGCAGGGACGGGGGCACCTGGCGGCGTGCACGGCTACAACTGGGCCGGCCGCAGCCTCCCTCTTCGTTCGTGCGGCACTCCCGTGCGCAGCTCTGCGCACAGGCAGGGACAGCCGGTCCCCGCTGGCTGCTGCAGACAGCAGGCTCCAGCAGAACCCGCCACATGGCACGTGCACGGCAGGCGAGGCCGCCTCTGCCGACAGCAGCATGCACGCACGCACGCTGGCTCACACGCGCGCCCAGCGCACTGCGCTGCCAGGTCCACGGCACACCCGGCGACGCCACGCCGTCGTCACAGCGGCAGCTGCAGCTGCGCAAAGCAGCTGCACCCACGCGCTGCCAAGTGGCGCGTGCGCGCAGGTCTGCACGGCCAGCGCAGCGACGGCCGCAGCGGCCGCCACCCTCGGTCAGCAAGGGGGGGTCCTGACTGCGCTGTGCGGCCGGATCGCCGGCAAAAGCGCCGACGGCGCACCCGCAGCTGCGCACATCCAGGGCTCAGCCCCTGTCGCGCAAATGCCGCCACTTGGCGCACGCGCATGGCTTGGCCCGGCCAGCACAAATCTGGCGGTCGGACCAGCCACCCTCAGTCAGGGGGGGGCTATCTCGACTATGCCACGCGGCCGGATGACCGATCGCGGTGCCGACGGTCCGCGCACGGCTGCGCACAGCCAGGGCCTAAACCCTGGCTGCGCACAAAACCCTGGCAGCAGCCCAACGCAGGCTGCCGGGGGGACGGTTAGCCCATGCATCCGGGGGAGGGCGCTGCAATCTTTGCCCGGGGCAGCCAAGATAGACGGCGCCACCGGTCCAGTAACCCTGCCCCTCGGCCCCAGCAGCCACCAGGGGGCGCCACCTGGCAACCTCCTGGCAGCCCCGACCGCGCCAGCAGCTGCAGCAACTGCTGCAGCCGCAGCCGCACACACGCCGAGGTCCGCAATTTCTGCGGCCGAACCCGCGACTGGCTGCTAGGCAGGCCTTGCGGTAGGCTGTGCGGCAAGCCTTGCGCCAGGTTCGGCAACAGCTGCCGTCAAGCGCGCGACAGGCAGCGCAAAGGCGCCCACGGTTGTCTCCGCGGCCGAAGCTGCGACAGGCCTTGCGGTAGGCTGTGCGGCAAGCCTTGCGCCAGGTCCGGCAACAGCTGCCGTCAAGCGCGCGACAGGCAGCGCAAAGGCGACCACGGTTGTCTCCGCGGCCGAAGCTGCGGCAGGCCTTGCTGCAGGCTGCGCAACGAGTCCTGCGGCAGACAATGCGGCAGTCTGCGCGGCAGGCTGCGCAGCAGGCATCGCGGCGCACCCTGCGGCAGACAGTGCGGCAGTCTGTGCGGCAGGCAACGCGGCAGGCGCGACGGCAATTCTCGCCACCGGCAGAGCGCGTCTTTTATCGTCCCGACTGGAAGACAGGGGGAACGCGCACCGCATCCTTGCCCCTTCACATTGTCGATCGCCGCCCAGCAGTGTCCGCTCTCTATGGCTTCATAGGGCTGGACGATGGCCGGCCAGTGGTCAAGACCGCTAAGGACGGGCCCGAGGGCGAGGAGATCTCTGTGGGGGTGGATCTGCTCGAGTCACAGGACGAGGAGCCAGACCTACCTAGTGCCGAGCTCCACCTCACGCCGCAGCAGCAGGCGGATGTCCTGGCAGCCCAGGCCAGGGAGCAGATCCGCATGTGCACTGCCCACAGCGCGATGATGCGGCAGATGGCAGACGAGGCCACTGAGGCCCTCGCCACGGTCAGCACAGCCATCGCTGCCGCCACCCTTGCACGCGGTGCGGTCGCAGCGCCTACGACTCATCAGGAGGTCTCAGCCCTCGCGGCGAGCCGTCCGCGAGGACCGACGTGCGCGTTCGCAACAACGTGCCTGTTGGCGTGGCCATTCAGTACAATATGGACTCTCAGCCGCCCCCTCACGACGCCTCGCATCAGACCGGCAAAACCTGGCCTCGCACCACGGCATCCGAAGACGAGGCCATGCGGCAGGCAAATCTTGGCAGATTGGACGACCAGTCCCTCAAAAGTGAGGAGGAGACGCAGTGGGAACGACTGCCAGAGGCTTCCGTCGAGGTCCTCAGCGCGGCGCCACCCGAGGAGCCCCCGCCAGCTGCGCCTCCGGCACGCAGGCAGCGCACACCTACTGGTCGGCCCGGCTTCAGCGCACCCAGCCAGCCCATGACTCACGACTGGTCCAGCAGGGCTCGCACCGACGCCACTGGACCCAGCCGACCAGTGTCACATGACTGCTCGACGAGCCACGAGTGTCGCCACATCGCGCATTTGTTTGCGACGAGCCGGGCTGCCGCGGCCTCCTCTTGCGCGGGCACACACTCCATACAGCAGCCAGCGCCCAGGCTCAGCGTCCGCGAGCCACACCGCACAACCCCGTCTATCTGCGCCCATCTGACCTACGCACATCGCACTTGGCCGACCATCGGACCCGCTCGAGAGACCACTCCTCTCCGCAAAACGAGCCGCAGGACGAGCCGCTTCCGATCGCTCACACCCCTTTGCGAGACGCGAGAGGTGACTCCCCTCCGCGAGATGCGCGCCCGCTCCGTCATGCCGCCCTACGACGACAGGGACCGCACACCTCCTTACGACGACACGCGGGCCCGCGGGGACACGCCGCCATACGACAACACTCGAGACCGACGCCGCACTCCGCCCTTCCGGCCCCTCTCAGCTGGCGACGACGCTCAGTCTTCTTCCGAGGCGCATTTCGTGATGCTGGCCCCTACAGCTCCGCGCGCCAGCATCCCTCGCAGCCACATCGCTGGCGACGGTCCCTCCGGGTCACCTCCTCCCAAAATGGCCCGCACCAACAGCAAGCCGCCCAGTCGTCACCCATTTACGGCCGCCGCACGCACACGGCTCATGTCTAGTGTCCGGCATCCCCGAGACGCGCCCGTCCCACGAGGGCAGCCCCGGCCGCGAGTCCAGCTGCCCCCCCGCGGGCTGATTCGATCCCCGCAGGAGGTCGACAGCTCCGAGCGCTCCGTCTGCACAGTCCCCTCTGCAGACATGCGCGCACGCCAGCGGCGTAGTTCGACCCGCACCCCTACTTGACCTTGCGTCCCGTTCTCGACCAGCTGGCCCACGCAGCCTCGCACCAGACTGACCGCGCCCAGCGGGACAGGTGGCAGCAGCTGTGCGTGGCCTCGGCCCGACGTCAGGCCCGCGCTGTCTCTCCCACAGCCTTGCAGGATGCGCGTCTGCGGTGGCGCACATACCAGGCCCACACACGAGAGGAGCGCCCGCAGCCGCTCACTGACCGCATCCCCAGCCTTACGCGTGACTACGCAGACCGTGCTGTGGCCGCCCTCCGCATGGCGCCACATCAGCACAGCGCCAGCGTACCTTCCTGCCGCCCGCTTAGCCCGGCACCCTCGCAGTGGGGTGTCGCCCACTTCCGACTCCTATCTGCGCAGACGCTCTAGACGAGCGGCCCGGCGGCATCGTCCTCGTCGAGCTCTTTGCCGGCATCGCCACCGGGTTACTCGCGACCTTACAAGCCGGCATACCGGTGCGCCGCTACGTCTACGTCGATCCCGATCCTGAGGCCCAGCAGGTGGCCCGTCGGCAGATGGCGTTGGGTCACGAGCGGTTCCCTGACCTCCTTCCCGCGCACGCATTTCGCCGCGCTCAGACGGACTGGCCCATGGACATCCGCAACATCACCGTCGAGCATGTCACCCGACTTGGGCCCATTGACCTCGTCATCGCCGATTGGGAGTGCCAGGGCTTCTCCAGAGCCGGGCGTGGCAGGGCGCTCAGCGATCCCCGCACGGCCCTCTTCTGGCACTTGCTCCGCGTCCTCAACATTGTTGAGGATCGCCAGCCGCAACACACACTCGCGTGGGTCCCGGAGAACGTGGCCGCGCGCCACGATCGCCGTCCCGATGTTAGCGCCGACTTTGCTCTTTGCAGCAGCTACGTCGGTCGCGAGGCCGTCATCGACGCTGCCCAGGTTGGTTCCTTCGCGCACCGCGTCCGCGCCTACTTCACGAACCTGGCGATGCCAGGTACTCTCGAGGCGTTGGCCGCCTCACATCCATGTCACCCACCCACCGTCGACTCCATCCTCGATACCCCTCGCCTGGCCCAGCGCGTGACTGCACTACCACATCCCCCCATGGCGTAGTGTGAGGTCCTGCATGACGTCACACGCGCGCTGCCGACTTTTGTCAGCCGCTACGACAGCGACGCCTTCGTCGGAGATCAACGCGGGATGGTCATCGACCTAGAGACTGGCATGTTTGACAGGCCACGCCCTGCGGAGATGGAGCGTGCCATGGGCTTCCCGCCGCATCTCACACAGGTGGACGGTCTCACTGAGGTGAACCGCATTCGCCTCTTGGGGCAGGCGATCGACGCAAACGTCCTCACGTGGATTCTGCTGCAGACGCAAGCTTTGGCACCTCTCTACGCCGCAGCCCGGCATCCCGAGCTGCCTCGGCCTGCCGATGATATGGACGATGACTCCACCAACGATGACCACCCGGCCCCGCCTGGCCCGACATGGCAGCCTCCGCGCGCAGGTCCTGCACCGACGGCGCGCGCGCGCGCACCCTCCCCACCGCCGCGCAGGGAGGACTCTGGTTCGCTGGGGGGGGGCCGGCGGAGAGAGGAGTCCTCACAGCGACCCAGGGAGTCCCGGTCACCTTTTCTTTTTCCTCGCTCGCAGGCAGACGGTGCCAACAGGTAGCTGGCCGCAGCTGCCACGGAGCAGGTACCCGCGGCAGGCCGAGCGCCAACCGCTGCAGGGCAGGTGACACCTGCATTCCCACAGTCTACCCCAGCGGCAAGACAAGAGACTCCAGCTGCAGGTCAGGCGATGCCACCAGCTCCACCGACATGGAAGCTGGGGGGGACACTCACCAAGGCACAGCCTGCACAGTTGACGTCACTGCTGGACGGGAGGCGCAGCACCAGCTTTGCCAGCGGCATGCACGATCTTGGGCGCTATAGGGGGGACCCCATGCGAATTACTCTCACGTCGCAGGAGCCCATTTTCCTGAAGCGTTATCGCTACAGCCACTGCGAGGATGGCTTGATCAGCGCGCAGACAGGCAAGCTGGAGGACAGCCGGCTCATGCGGGAGTCCTCCTCTCGCTATGCCGCACCCACGGTCATGCCAGCCAAGAAGGATGCCTCGGGCAACTGGTCCGAGAAGAGGATGTGCGGTGACTATCGTAGGCTGAACGAGGTCACCGAGCAGGACAGATATCCGATGCCGACGCCTGACGAGATCTTTGACGACATTGGCACGTGCACTTGGTTCTCAGTGCTGGATCTGCGTTAGGGCTTCAACCAGATTCCCATCGCCGAGGAGGACCAGCATAAGACGGCGTTCTGGGGAGCACAGCGCCTCTATGAGTGGGTGGTGACGCCGTTTGGGTTGAAGAACGCGCCAGCTACCTTTCAGAGGGTGATGGACAAGGAGCTGGCCGGGCTGTCCTTTGCCCGATGCTACATCGATGACGTGCTCATCTTCAGTCAGACGTTTGAGGAGCACGTGGCGCACATCACTGCTGTCCTGGACCGCTTGGAGGCCGCTGGACTCAAGTGCTATCTAGGCAAGTGCACTTTTGGAACCCGCGAGGTGGAGTACCTTGGCCACTTGCTCTCCTCCAGCGGCTTGGCATCCCAGCTGGCGAAGATCTCGGCCATCACAGGCATCCCACCTCCTACAGATCTCTCGCAGCTGCGGGCCTTCCTCGGCATCGCCAACTACTACCGCCGCTTCGTGCCAGGGTTCAGCGAGCTAGCCAAGCCGCTCAACGACTTGCTCCGCAAGGGCGTTGCCTACGTATGGGGACCAGAGCAGCAGGCGGCATTCGATAAGCTCAAGGAGCTGCTGGTGAGCGCTCCTGTGCTTCGGCGTCCTGACTACGCGAAGCCCTTCATCCTCCACACCGACTGGTCGCAGGCAGGGCTGGGCGCTGTGCTGGTGCAGGAGCATGACGGCTTCGAGCATGTGGTGGCCTACGCCAGCCGCAGCAACAACCGCGCGGAAGGCAACTACGGCTCCTACGAGGGGGAGTGCCTGGCAGCGGTCTGGGCGATCGTGCACTTCAGGCACTATCTCTACGGCACGCACTTCCGCCTGGTCACCGACCATCAGCCACTTAAGTGGCTCATGACGTCGGAGCGCTTGACCGGCAAGTACGCACGGTGGGCGCTTATCTTGCAGGAGTACACCTTTGACGTGCACCACCGTCCAGGCTCGACCAACCTGGACGCTGACGGTCTCAGCCGTAACCCGCTGCCCTCCTCAAGGGATCTCACTGTGGCCCGCCACGATGAGGATGAGCCGGTGGCCTGGCACGCGGCGGCCTTCCTGGCCTTCACCGTGGACGGCGATGTGCGACCCGCAGGGCTCACTAGCCTGGACATGGTCACCGTCACCACGCGGCGATTGGCCCTGGCAGCGGCAGAGGACCAGGACAGCTGGCAGCGCCGTCCCGAGGACGTGTGGGACGACGCCCCAGTTCTGCAGTACATCACAGCCAAGGAGTTGGCACCCGATGTCAACGCACGCGAGCGCGACCGCATCCTCAGGCGCAGCCGCGACTTCAATTTCATGGAGGGGCGCGTACGGCGCGTGATGGCAGACGGCTCTGTCCTGGTGGTCCCTGAGACTGCCATACGCAGTCAGCTGGCGCGCCAGTGCACGAGTCCCTCAGGCACTTTGGTGTCAAGCGCACCCTCAGTCTTCTTCAGGCCGAGTACTGGTGGCACGGCATGACTAAGGTCGTCGCCGCTGTCGTCAGCAGTTACACTCTCTGCGACCGTGTGCGCTCGAGCTTCACAGCGCGCACCATTGCCCTCAGCCCCCTTCCTATTCAGGGGCTGTTCTAGAGGTGGTCGCTTGACTTGGCTGAGGAGCTGCCCAAGTCTCGCCAGGGCAACCTCTACGTCTTGGTGATGATTGAGCACATGTCCAAGTGGATCGAGCTCGTGCCCTTGCCCAGCAAGGCCAGTGAGGGGATCGCTCAGGCCTTCCTCAATCAGGTCCTTAGCCGTTTTGGCGGCTGCGCTGAGGTGCTGACCGACCAGGGCAAGGAGTTCCAGGGCAGCTTTCAGAAGCTGCTGGAGCGCTCTATGATCGACCACCGCACCACCTCCCGCGATCATCCTCAGGCTGACGGCCTCGCCGAGCGCATGGTGCAGACCGTCAAGCTAGGGTTGCGGAAGTACTGCCTTGCCCACGACCGTACCCACTGAGACGACGCCCTCCCTTGGCTGGCAATGGGGTACAGGTTCAGTAAGCAGGCCTCCCTGGCCTCGCACTCTCCCTACTTCCTTCTCTACGGCCGACAGCCCATCCTCCCAGCAGCAGCCAGGACTGTGGCCGAGAACGTCTTGGACTTGGACATTCCCGAGACATGGAGCGCTCTTATCGGGCATCGTGCTCAGCTCTTTCGGCGCCTGATGCGCATGGCCATGGATAACCTCAGCATCGCACAACATCGCGACACACTGAGGTACGCCATGACTCGTGGAGGAGCCTATCATCCGCGAGTGTTGCAGTTTTCCGCAGGTGACTTCGTGTACCTGCGACGCCAGACGAAAAACACCCTCGACATCAGCAGCTCGCCAGTCATCCTACGCGTCAAGCGTACCTTGGCGTCAGGAGTCCTGGAGCTGGAAGGCGCAGATGGCCGTCTTCACAAGGACCACACGAAGAACTGTGGGCCGTGCCACCTTCCTAACCTTGGCTTACAGGTCCGTCCCCGCGACGCGCGGCCGCCCCAGGACTGGGCGTGCCAGATCTGTCACAGCACTGGCCAGGAGGCCAAGATGCTGCTCTGCGGCAGCTGTAACCTCGGCTTCCACACCAGCTGCCTCGACCCTCCGCTGGCCCGCGTGCCCGCAGGAGACTGGTTTTGCAGTGGCTGCTCTGAGTTGGCCATAGGCAGCAATCACAGCCCATCAGCTTGATGCTGAGAGGTGGGGGGGGAATTAAAACATTTGACCCTTGACTCCCTTTTTGGCTATAAAGCCATTTGTATTATAGACTTCATTGCAGCAAAGCCTGCTTGTCTATTGTGTGTTGCTCATGCCGACAATGAGCACCCGATCTCTTAACGCACGACAGCTGTCATGATTTATTGAGTCGAGGTTGCCGCACGAAACCGAGCTACACATGTGTGAAACATCAACCTAGGAAGGCCAACTTTGCATAGACTTTACGCATCCATACGTTGACCTTGTCTCAATTTCCAAGTCACCAAAGTGTAGCGCGTCGAGTCACCTTTTGAATGGCACCGGGTTCGCGTCATTTGGTCAAGTATCGAGCGAGATATGAGCGATCTAGTCCGCGTCACCTACCGGCCCCTAGCGGATCCTCACCAAAGGGCAATTTGTGTTTCAATGTGCACAAGGGACACATTCTTGCCTATTCGTGACCCCCTAAAACCCCTAGCTTGTGCGCACAAATCCGCGAGCCCCTTAGCCTACATAAGCTTTGCATTTCCATAGTATATGTGCATCATTGAGGCTATAACTTGGTGACTGCATCACCTACTCCTAGAGGAAGCTTCCTCAATTTCCAGATCCACTTTTGAGGCGCTATCTAGGTAGAATCACCCAAGGTAAGCTCGGCCAATGAGAGACACATAGCATATCCTACGCACCTTGCTTTGATTGGTTTGAGTTATGCTTAGCCTATAGGAGTGCTAGTACATGCCTTGTACACATTAGTGGACATAGGAGAGCCTCCTAGAGTGACTACATGCATTGGATCCGCCGCATACCCCGCCGGATTTCCAGGAGTATTAGTACTAAAAATGTCCCTAGAAGAGACATCTTTTAGAAGTCCATTATGCCAGGTGTAAGTAACAAAGATTATCAGTAAAGTTTACACTTTTATCTCTTGTGTTTTCAGGACCACTGAGTTACTCTCTTGTGAAGAGCAAGCCCTCCAGGCTTCCAGTCACTTGAAGAACTTCACAAGTGGTGAGCAAAGTCACAGCTTAAGCCCTTGCCATAGGACTACTCTGAAGATCATGATGTGCTTCCAGTGATCTTTTGGGCCATACTTCATTAGTTGTTTTCCTACCAGATTACAGTCTTGAGGTGCTCACTCTGGAGAGTACACATCCCTTAATTAAAACATTTGACCCTTGACTCCCTTTTTGGCTATAAAGCCATTTGTATTATAGACTTCATTGCAGCAAAGCCTGCTTGTCTATTGTGTGTTGCTTATGCTGACAACGCGCACCCTATCTCTTAACGCACGACACCTTGATGATTGGCTGTTTATTTGTAAGACCTTAGAAGAGCATGCAAGAGTGCAAGCTAGAGTTCTGAAGGATTGTGAGGATGCTGGGCTACTAGTGAATTTTGCTAAGATTCATTTGGAATGCACAAGAGTGCAACAGTTCCTAGGAGTAGTAATTGGTTCTATAAGCATGCAAATATTCATTGATGATGAAGGGAAGCAAAAATCGAGCCAGTCTATTGACAAGCTGATAAAGAAAAACAAGGATTAAGGAAGTGTATGGGCCAAACAGCTGGCATCAGTAGCTGGGCAAGTATTGTCTATAAAAATGGCATTTGGTGAATTCTCTGGAATGTTCACAAGACAAATGTTTTGTTAATTGAAGACAAAACAGGATTGAGACTGCAAAATCCAGATTAATTTGAATGCCAGAGTAATTGATGAGCTACTATTTTGGAAGCAGAATTTTGATTACTTTAATGGCTACCCCATCACGCAACACATGAATTTGGATTATGTTGTGACTAGCTGGATGGAGAAGAGTCCTCTGGACAAGGAAGAACAATGGAAAGTTGGCCATGAAAAGGTTAGCCCTTACAACAAGATGATGGTGCTAGGTGAGCCTCCTGAGATGGCATTGACTGGTGACATGATGGATAAATTGTACAAGATCTTTGAAGCTTTGTCTGTGGGAGAAGAATATTTTACCAGGGTTACGCCGTACGCTAATACGCTAAATACGCTTCGTACGCTAGTTCGCTAAATTTGATATGTAGAAAAATAGCTCAGTACGCTAATGTCGACGTCACGACGTTAAGTTTGAACGTCGACGGAAGCCCAGACAGTCGCACGTGTGAAAGTATATTTGTACTTGTCTTTTAGTAAGCCGCATAGTAATAAAAAAAAAATTCAACAGGCAGATTTTTCTTCAAATAACAAAAACAATAGTTTTCTTTTCTCCTACCCACACACTCGGCTGACGGTTGCTGGCAGCGAGATGTGAACAACGCGAACTATAATGAGAGTAAGTAAGTACTATGTCAATTAGAAATGTTGTACGATTTATTAAACCAAATCCATACTACATTTAATATCTGATTAGGTAATTTGAAATTGTTTCATCTTTTGTTTGTGGTTTATATATTTCAGAAATTTCCCAACCAGCTATGTCTCAACTTAAGTACTTCTCTCCTTCTTCATGGAAAACTCATGAAAGTTTTTCTAATAAGCAGTATGATATTCAATTACACATGAAAAGCGATTGTCATACATAATTTATAACAAGAAGTATCTCTGCGCAGTATTACTCAAGTTGCGACTTATGTACTTGGTCGATATACTATAAATGCTTTTTGGGCAATATTTGTGCAAAGACACACATCCTAGCACTTCTTTCGTGTTTGTTCACGTTGTAAAACTTATTGTCTTAAGACATAATAATACATGGTTGCAAAACAAAGCTCATACAAATGATATGCAAATCCTACCTTCTACTTTTAATAGCTGACAAAAGGTAAGTTTAAAAAAATTGCGATCCAGTTAAGCTCATTAGGGCTCTCTCGGTCACCTCAACCTGTTAGTGAATCAACACTTGTCGCAGTTAGGCAGCCATTGCAAATGCAGCCCCACTGAGACAGGTCTAGTGGGAAAACTCATTTTCGTTGAGTTTTATTCCAGGCGGAGAAGACCATTTCTTCGCCTTTTTTGAAAGAAGAGTTGGGAGCGGAGAAAGGGTATCCTTGGCCTCACTCCGCCACTTTATGGCTGAGAAACACAAATCTCCGTCTACTTCTCCGCTTGCAAGCGGAGTTACATGCAAATGACAAAATCAGTGGCCAATCAAAATGCACATTTGAAGCAATCGAGAAATACGCGAACCAATCAGAATAGACCACTTTAAGCACTACATTTCAAAGTCGCTTGCCGCCGACCGTTTCCAAAAGCGAGAGGATATTGAAAGTTGTTCTCGCTTGTAAAAACGACCTGACAATCAGGATTCGGTTTGACTTTTTAAAATTGGTCGCTCTAGTCGCGTCCAAATTGTGCGACCGACAAGATGGCGCAGGGATCAAGCGCATGAACGCTGGAGATTTGGAGCGAGTGAAGACCAGGTTCGAAACCATTAACCCGGGCGGTCCAATTGACATCCGGGTTTGTTTACCCCCAGGCTCCATAGGCTTGTGTGAGTAGAACCCCTGGGCTTCAAGGCCCTCGGGGTTTACCTTTTTGGGAAATTATTGTGAGAAATTACTCCCACAGGTTTCCCAAGGGCGTTAGATTTTTTCTGTCGGCCCACACTTTCTCCACTGCCCTACGGAACGTTGAAGAAGTTGCCCAAATATATGAACGAAATGTTTTTCCCTCGCGACCTGCTTCGTCGAGGTCGACGCGAATGAAATTCTTGCTATGGGTTAATAGCTTAAATTTGATTGGTTTGGAGCAAGGGGACGCGCTTACCGCTCGGAAAACGATCAACCGCGACGTGACATGACCATTTTTGTCTACCAATATTCGCCACCCCACAACTTATTAAACTACAACAAATTCCTCACTTCTTTGCTGACGTGGATGCGCATTAGCATAACGTTATAGTGCACGTACTGTGCTTCAGCCGTGACCAATCAAACAGAGCCTCGTGAGCTCTTAAATATATCGTTATGGTCGTGGCGATAGCCGCGGCCAACATAGAATGGAGCCCCCTTGGCCGTCACCAAAGCCACAGGCCAATGAGGACCGGCCGATTTTGACCGCGAGCTCGAGTGTACCGCGCAGCGAGACAATCGCGATGTTTTGACCAATTAACGAGCAGCGGGGGGCGACGACTTGTCAAAAAGCGCTGTCGCACATCCTTGCTTACAAAACGAACGGGCGATGGGGGCCGGGCATGTCACGACCAGCCCCAACACCCGACGACTTGGGCTGCTCGTGAAGGCGAGGGCCAATGAGGGCCTTCCATACTTTGTCGCAAGTCCAAGCGAAATTGCTGAAAATCTGACAAACCCAAAGAAACTCAAATTGAGAGTAAACCTCTAATTTTTTTTAAACTTATTGTTCCACAATAACATTATTGGCACACTTGGCCAATTGAACTCACCAATCACAACAAATTGGTCAATTTCCATGACCACTTTCGAAAAGTGACCATTTCCGGAATGGCTATCCATACTTAGCCATTTTTTCAACAGTTTTGGTAGAGGTAAAGATTTGTTCCCAGACACAATATTTGCCATTGAGCATAGAAATAAGTAGAAATACAATTTTCGCATGTGGTGGAGATGTCATTTTCTCCACCCTTGCCTAAATTAGTGGAGAAAAATTCGTCTAGGCCTTGGGGCGGGGATGGGTGGAGATCCAGTGATGGGGCGTTTTTGGACGTTTGGGCCCAAACCAGTCTCAGAGTGCCGCGCTTAAAACCAGCTGCTGTCATCGCCACCCCCTGCCACACACAAACACAAGTCAAACCAGAGACGTTGCCAGCACACCTCCCACAAGTCAAACAAGAGACGTTGCCTGCACACCCCCCACACAATTCCGGCCCTCAACAGGCCCCGCACACACCAGTCCAGAAACGAGCACCTGCTGCCACAACACATGCAATAACATACACAATCATGGATGCATGCACGCATGCACGAGAACAGAGATATGTGCACCTAGAGTCTCCCACGCACACACTTTTGCACAAAAACACATGAATGCACACACAAGATGCACACACGCCTGTGTGCTCAGCTGTTGAGCGCATTGGAAAGCTTGAACAAGAACCACGAGTGAGAGAGGATGAGAGACACTTGTTTCACACACACACCAAGCACGCGCACACACATGCGCACCAAGACGCAAAGCGCACACACGCACAAATGCACACACATGTAGTGAAGCAGATAGATAAAGTACTTAGTAAAATACAATATTTTATCTATTCAAGACAAGGATCTTTGAACACAAGTGGTAGCTTCTTGAAAGAGAGATGGCTTCTTGAAAGTTAATATATTTCTGGAATTTTGGCAAGTACAAAAGTGATCTGGAATGTCTTTCTATAATCTAGCTCTTGTTTATATACTTGCTACATAAGAAATTTCTAGATAGATGCATGTTGATGTGTTGGCACCCAACACATCCCAAACTTGCCACCTCTTTCTAGAATAATGTACACATATCCTTCTGACCTAAAAATGGCACATTTGACTTTTGCCACATGGAGTTCTTCTAGGTCCTTCCTCTAACTTTGAAAATTCCTTAGAAATTTCAAAGAACATGAACCAAGCCACTAGATTATCTATTTACACTTGAATCCACACAATACTCCTCCAAATATATTCAAAAGCATTTAAGACGTAAGTAAATTAATATATTATATCTCAAATCGCTACACACAGACGCACCAAATAAATACAAATATACACATGCACACAAATCTGCAAGCACAGATATGCACACATGTGCACAAGCACAGACGAAGACTTGCACGGGCACCTGCCTACCCCGCCGCTGACACCCATGCACGCACAAAAATCCACTCACCTGCAGGTGCCCACGCACAACACACGTGCATGTGGTCCAAATCCCAATGCTCCCCCCCCCCTCCCCACGCACCAGCACTAGACCAGAGGCGTACAGCCGCAGCCGTTGAACCCTGCACACTTGAAACAAAGGGGGGGGCAGCCGCTGCCATTAGGCCCCCACGCACAGTGTTTGGACAGCAGTTGAAAGACTTGCAACCGCAACCCATGTGGAAGAGGGGGCATCACAAAACACTACTGCTTCTTCACCATCGTCGCGCACGCCCCACCCTTTCCCCCACACACAAAATTGCCTGTATGCCCACTCCCCCGCCCGCTCTCCGATTCGCGTAAGCACACACACTGTCGCACATTTACGCACGCACCCCCTGCTCGCTCGCACTTGCACACAGGAGTGCAAGCACACAGATTTCTGCGCGCACGCGCCTGCTCGTCGGCACGAGCGCACACAGTCATGTGCCTTCATGCAGGGGCACAAGCGTGCGTGGGCGCCACCCTCCCTCACACTTGGCCAAGGCGAGTGCCGCCACTACTATTGGAGCCCCGCACACAACCTCCAGACAGCCCACCTCCGACACCAAAGCAAGAGGGGTTGGTTGGCGGCTATTGCTGCCCCCTGTACACACCAAACGGGGGGGTGGGGGGGCGCCAGCAGCCGTCGCCCCACCCCCCCAAGCAGAAGCAGGGGGCGACAAGCAATGTGGGTGCCCCGCGTGCTAACCCCTAGACAGCCTCCCCCACACGTCGGGAGTGGTGCCCATGACCCTCGCAGAAGAGCGTCCCCGCCCAGTCGAACCATCCCCAGCACACAACTGCGCACAGGGTGCCAGAGGGGGGCAGGCGCAGCATACACTCCTGGCTTTGCCCCAAACAAAGGCGCGTCACATGCTACCGGCCAGCAGCAGTTGTAACATTTCTACTTTTTGAGAGGATCTTTCCTCGGTATTCATGGAATATTTGAACGAAGTGGAAAGAAAATCTATGTACTTGTGCAAATTAACAAATCCTCGAGAAAGCAAAAACGAAAACTAACGTAGAATGTGTGCTTGTGAGAGTTGCACTCACAATGACTATGCAGGTATTTATACCTACACGACGTGAGGCACTGGAGTGCTTTGAGTCACCACCTAGGGCACTGGTTCATGTCAACAAAAACAGGCGAAGGGACACGACCCATTTCGGCTGAATGCTCGAAACGCGCCGTTTGGCTGTTTGGAGACTTTTCGACGATTTCCGAAAAACCGTTTCGTGCCAAACGGGCGTTTTCGCGTTCTCGCGACTTTTCAAAAAGTTGCGACTATTCGCAGAGTCGCGTACACATGCTTTTTGTCATGAACCGGTAGTTACAAAAACTACTTCGCCAATTGGTTAGGTGTGAACGTTTCAAACGACAGGTCGCGGGTTTGAATCCGCTCGGATGCAAAGTCGCTTTGCATACTATGTGTTGTTTGACATTTACGATTGTTTGTTCGTATTAACGACTGGTCGTAAATCCAAAATCTTTGACTGTGCATTATCCGAAATAATGACAATAAAAATAACTTGATCAAACAATGATTAATTAAGTTATTATCTCATAATTAATCAAAGTAACTTTATGAATATTTTCGTCGTACTTTTGCAAAGTAGTCGAATTACGTTACGACGCTTTTTGCAATAGTATCTCGGTCGTTTCGCCAATTGACCAAGAATTAATCGGCACATGCGTGTGGCGAATAATTCAATGCGATGCAAACATTTATCAAATACTGTATGATAAAATAGTATAACGTATTTTAGGTAATCGGGAAAACGTCCCAAATACGCCTAAAAAGCTCAGATCGTTACACTCCTCCCCCCTTATAAAAACTTAACGTCCTCGTTAAGCGTACGTCGTTTAAGTTTGAATGTGTCAATACTAGCCTTTGACTAGCGGAAAACACTGGTGAGTGATTGGACTATGCATCATCACATTGACAGAAAAGAGCGATTATTTGGCCGCGTCTCTTTTGCGTTTGTTCCTTGGCTTACGAAGAGCGGTTCGTAGCACACTTGCTTCGACGCAGAGCTAACCAATACTATTGAACTAGGTCCTTACAATTAAGTAGGATTTTGTCCTGAGGCTCGTACGAGATCCAACTGGAATTGTAATCAAGCCATTTAAACAAAAGTGCCACGCGTGGAGGCTTATGACGAGTGTAACGGTGTCCTAAGACCTCCTCTTCATTCCAGGCCTTATCATCATCGGCGAGTTCCAATTCCGGTGCTTGCGGCTGATAGCGGCCATCGAACCTAAACAGCTTTAGTAAACTGACATGGAACACAGGAAGCGTTCGCCCCATGGATTTAGGCAAATCCAGTCGGTATGCAACAGGTCCAATCTTTGCGATAACGATAAAAGGGCTTACCCAGCGAGGCAGAAGCTTGCGCTTGACTGGGTGCTTGAGTTGGATGTTTTTAGTTTGCAAAAGTACTTTATTGCCAACTTGAAAACTTAACTCAGCCCTGTGCGTGTCAGCAAACGTTTTTTGTCTATCTCGAGCAGCGGCTAAAGCCAGCTTCGCGTTTTTGTGCACCTCTTGAAGAGAATGGACAAATAGGCATGCACTTGGCACTCTCGTGGTTGACATCCCCGCCTCACCGGGTACCGTACGCGTGAGAGGAGTGCGCGGATGTCTCCCATAGTTAAGAAAAATACGGTGTTTCCTGAACACTTTTTTGATAAGCATTATTTACTGCGAACTCTGCAATTGAAAGAAGGGTGTCCCAGTTGTCTTGGCGAGGATTCACATAATGCTCAAAGAACTGTTGCAAAATGCGGTTCAGTTGTTTTGTCTGATCATCAGTCTGAGGATGGAAGCTAGTGGACATCTTTAAGCTTCGTGCCGAAATGCGAGCAAACTTCCTGCCACAAGTGGCTCGTAAATCTATTGTCACGATTACTTATGATTTCTTTCGGGATGCCATGCAACTTGAACACATGATCCACAAAGAGACGTGCGGTCTCGACGGCATCAAGCGATGGTTTAGTGGCCACAAAGTGCACCATCTTAGTGAGACGATCCACGATCGTTAACACCCCATTGTGTTCTCTATCGGTGGTAGGCAATTTCACGACAAAGTCGAGGCTTATGCTTTCCCAAGGAGCACATGCAAGTTCCAATAGTTGCAACTTCCCAATTGGCAACGTGTTGCTCGGCTTATTCCTCTGACATGTTGCGCAGTTGACGATGTACTCGGCAACATCAACTTTGAGGGACGGCCAAATATACCCTCGGCGCAAAGCGTGTGTGGTTTTGGTAATTCCATGGTGACCAGAGTAAGGAGAGTCATGCGCTTCGCGTTGTAGCACATGTCTTACTCGGCCTTCTGGGACAGCAATGCGCCCATTGTGCCACCAAAAACCGTCCTCAAACAAAGAGCTTGAGTGTTCTTTCCTTTTATCTATACTGACCATCGTCACGGCTACACCGTTCACGCCAGTACCCTGGAGAACTAGGAAAAGCGGATCTTTGAGATAGCTCTCGTAAAACAGTTGATGCAGGTCAAGTGCTTCCGAGTTATGCATGCTATCCAAATTGGGTGTGCGCGCGTCATTAGGCTGGTTGCGGTCAGACGTCTGGGGGGGTACAGCAGAATCAAGGGTGGCCGCCCTCGAAACCTGACCATTTTGTTCTCGCAAGCTAGCAACAGTGCCCAACATCAAGTGGTGATGAGGACTTTGACGTAGAGGATTAGCAACATTGTTGCGGCCTTGGCGATATGCGCACTCAAAGTGGAATCGTTGCAAGAACTGAGACCATCTCGTCTGTCTCCTCGATAGCGTTGGCTGAATTTGAAAGAAGGTATTTGGGCAGTGGTCCGTAACCACTGTCAAACCCTTGCAACCTTCCAAATAACATCGCCAAGTTTTCAAAGCGTATATCACTACCCAGAGCTTCTGCTCTATCGTTGAGTAATTTTGTTTGGCAGGTGTCAGCTCTTGACTCTCAAAACTGATAGGCTTGCCTGCCTGCAACAGAACAGCCCCTATTCCAATACCAGACGCATTGGCAACTACCTCGTAAGGCAAGTCGGGATCTGCTACTGAAAGAAGTGGCCCATTAGTGAGTGCATACTTAATGCGCTCAAACGCATGTTACGTATTCTCATCCCAAATGAACGTCTTATCTTTCCTTGTCAGGGCAGTGAGTGGCGCGGCCATCACTGAATAACCTTGCATAAACATACAAAAGTAGTTAGCAAACCCAAGGAATGAACGTACAGTATGTTCATCTTTCGGGACAGGCCAGTCAGCGACGCACGCTATCTTGGCTGGGTCAGGGCGCACCCCTTTCGAACCCACTATATGTCCGAGGTACAAAAGTTCATCCTTTAAGAAGGAACATTTCTTTAGCTTAGCATACAGATGTTGCTCACGAAGGATTTGCAACACCAACTCGAGGTGCTTGTAATGCTCGTCCCCGGTCTTTGAATAGACGAGGATATCGTCGAGGTAAACCTGGACGAATTTCCCCAAGTAAGGTCTAAACAAATCATTCATCGTACTTTGGAATGTCGCTGGTGCATTGGTAAGTCCAAATCAAACTTTGGGCTTTGTATTAAAAGTGCCGAAAAGGCGTACAAACGCTGTTTTTGGGACATCCTTTGGTGTGATTCAAATCTGATGATAGCCTTAGGCTAAATCAAGCGAGGAGAACACGCATGCTTCATGTAGCGAATCAAACAAATCATCAATGCGAGGCAAAGAATAGCGGTTCTTGACCGTTATATTGTTCAACACACGATAATCAATGCACATTTTAAACGTCTTATCTTTCTTTTGAACAAATAGGATGGGCGCCCCGAATGGAGTAGAGCTGTCTCAATCCATCCTTTCTCAAGCAAGTCGGTAATTTGGTCCTTCATTTCATTCATCTCCAACGGGCTTAGGCAATAAATTGGTGGCCAAGTCGGCTGAGAATCGGGAATGAGAGGGATTGTATGTCAAATACCCCTATCATGCGGAAGCCCGGCTGGTATTTCACTTGGAAACACTGACTTGTACTTTTGCAAAAGAGCAGACAGTTCAGCTGTGAGTGTGTCCTCATGACCAGTAATGTCTAACATTGGCTTTTCCGTAAAGAGTGTAGTGGAAGTCGGTGGGGAATCGGGGCTTAATAATCCATAGGAAACATTTTGACTTTGCTTTGCCAAACGTCGAGCTTGCTTTATGGACAATAGAAGAGTCTTCGAAGGACTTTCCAAGGCCATATCGGGCTCAAGGGACTGAAGAGTGATCTTCATGGTCCCTTTGCGTACAATGCATGTCTTTTGACCGAAGTCAAGCAATGCACTTGTTTGCGTAAGCCAATCGTTACCCAAAATTGCGTCGATTCCATGTGGCAATTCAGTTACGTAGAACTGTACACGCCCATGAAAAGACAGCACGCTGAGCAGTAATATAATCGTTTCAAAAATACAAGCTAACGAGCCATCGCCGAGGCGAAGGGTCTCGTCCTTGAGTATTGGAAGCAACTTATCACGAGCTAGCTTTGATGGATTGTGACGTCCAAAGGAATTGCGTAACTCAGTACTAAACTCCTCGAAAGTCATCGGCCCCCTCTCAGCCCCATGCCATAACTGCGATGCGTCCCTCTTGAAAAAAGTGGAAGCCATCATGGCTTGGTCGATAGGGGCCACTTTAGCTAACGCAAAGAAGGTTTTGAGTTCTTTGAGAAAACGGCGTACGTCAGAATCTGGATTGCCTTGAAACTTTTCAGGCGGTGAAGGCTTGTACAAAGGCGTTGGTGCCGCGGCCTGCCCAAGGATGGCGGGCGACATTGGCGGGTTGGCGTTGTCGTCGGCGGTCCTTGATGGGCCCGGCATCCCTTGGGCAGCCTGTAAGAAAGGACCAATCAAAGGGTGAGTGTCCATGGTAGCAACAAAGCGAGTGACAAGGTCAGCCAACTCAGTATGAGTGACCTCGGCAAGATGAACACGGTCTTCTGTACGACCAATGACAACGGACAAGGTGCTTAGAGCCATTGTCATGGTTTGACTGTCAGTTGTCAAGGCCGTGAAGCGTTGTAAAATTGTCTGCTGGAAAGTGCGCGGCGAAATTGGTTTGTTGGGTTGTCCTCCAGCATCGCCGGCATTGACGACAGGAACGGTAAGAGCAGCACCAGCGACGGCAGCAGCAGCGGCCGAAGTAGCAGCAGCGGCAACAGCAACAGCAACAGCCTCGGCACCATTTTCGCCCTCCATATGGAAGCCGAGATAGCGCCGGAAGAGAGAGAAAAATTTCCTGTTGGAACACGATAAGCGACCGTTGGGTCAGGGCAGGAGTGGGATGGGTGACCTTCCCAATACAAAAAATTGCCCCAAAATATATTTTCCAACCATTAAAAAAAAATTCCTTGTAGAAACCGAGATCGGCTCCGATACCAATGTAATGTTTCTGCTTTTCGAGAGGATCTTTCCTCGGTATTCATGGAATATTTAAATGAAGTGGAAAGAAAATCTATATACTTGTGCAAATTGACAAATCCTCGAGAAAGCGAAAATGAAAACTAACGTAGAATGTGTGCTTGTGAGAGTTGCACTCACAATGACTCTGCAGGTATTTATACCTGCACGACATGAGGCACTGGAGTGCTTCGAGTCACCACCTAGGGCACTAGTTCATGTCAACGAAAATAGGCGAAGGGGTATGACCCATTTCAGCTGAATGCTCGAAACGCGCCGTTTGGCCGTTTGGAGACTTTTCGACGGTTTCCAAAAAACCGTTTCGTGCCAAACGGGCGTTTTCGCGTTCTTGCAACTTTTCGAAAACTCGAGACTGTTCGTGGAGTCGCGTACACATGCTTTTTGTCATCAATTGATTAGGTGTGAACGTTTCAAACGACAGGTTGCGGGTTCGAATCCGCTCGGATGCAAAGTCGCTTTACATATTATGTGTCGTTTGACTTTAACGATTGTTTGTTTGTGTTAACAACTGGTCGTAAATTCGAAATCTGTGATTATGCATTATCCGAAATAATGACAATCAAAATATCTTAATCAAACAATGATTAAGTAAGTTATCATCACATAACTAATCAAAGTAACTTCATGAATAATCATGTCGTGTTTTTGCAAAGTAGTCGAATTACGTTACAACGTTTTTTGCAATAGTATCAATAGTACGGGCAGCCTACACCCTAATTGGATCCGCCCGTGGTCGTTTTTCGCCCCGCATACTCGGTTGTTTTGCCAATTGACTGGGAATTGATCGGCACACGCGTGTGGCGAATAATTCAATGTGATGCAATCATTTATCAAATAATGTATGATAAAAAGTATAACGTATTTTAGGTAATTGGGAAAACGTCCCAAATACGCCTAAAAAGCTTAGATCGTTACAGCAGTGCAGGCAGGGAGTCTACACACACAAACCTACGCCATGAAAAACACGGCTGCTTGTTGGACCCCCCCCTCCCCCCCAACCCGTCGGTGCCGGTACAAGGTAAGAATGGGGAGGATGCGTACGACTTACCATATGCAGCCCAAATGCCCATTATTTGGACACTTTATAGCGCCATTTGCGGCGAGTTTATGGAAATGGTCTGAAATTTGGGATACTAGTAGATAACCCTTATGTATAGACCTCCCTAAAGTTTCAGACACAGCCCACATATTCTCTCTTAGTTGTTGCATTTTTAGTGAAATTGAAGAATATGTTGACAAAAGCGAAAATTGTCACTTTCTCTCTTTCTTGCTGCTTCATACAAAGGACCATCAGTTGTTCAAGAAGTTCCTAATGGACTCTATTTTTTGAGAGGTTACTAAGGACCCTTATAGGTAGCCATGAAAAAAAAGATATAGTAATTTTCATAGAATCACTTTAAGTTATGGACCTCCAAAGTTTGCCATGTGGCGCTTTTCACACATGTGAGGAGTGGCCGCCGTAAAATGCGGCATGCTTGTAGTACGAATCTGAAAATTATTTTATTGGATTTTTCATGCCCCCATAGAGTTATTGATGAATTTTTTGGTCATTCCATTCAAAAAGACCCAAGATATGAAATCTGCAAAAGTAAGCGACAATTGAAAAAATATTACATGTTGCACTATTCTTCCACTTTATACAGATGGCCATAACTTGTCCTCCATTTTCTTGATTCCCCCCAAATTTTTAGGAGGCATTAAGAACCCAACTGGGTAACCATGGGTCAAAAAAAAAATAGTTTGCATCAAATTACACCACGCTGTGAGCCTCCAAAATGTGACATGTGGAGTTTCACGCACATGTGAAGAAAGCCAGTCCGTACAATGCAGAAACACTTGGAGTACAGAACTGAAAATGGTCCTACTAGATTTTTCAACCCCCCATAGTGTTACTGGTCAAGTTACGGTCCATTCTAAGCACCACAGCCCAAGGTAAGGCCCATGAGCTACATATGCAAAAGTAGGCAATAAGTCGCTTACTTCTTGAAATTTGACTTTTTTTCATGCATGTGTTCACTTGCATATGTTAACAACCTGGCATTGTGTTATGCTAGTACTTTGCATGATTGTTCTTCTATGTAAGAGGATTCGTTAACAGTTTCAAGTTTGAAATTTGAAGGTGTTTTCAGTTTTGAAGAGTTTTCTGAAATTTAATGAAAATTACGCGTAAAAAATCTGACAGTTTTCACACCCTCATAAGTTCTGCTACATGTGCATTTCAATGTATGCCACATTTTTGGTGTGTAGGCAGAGGTGAACTCTACATGCTCATGTAATTCATGTCTTTTAAAAAGCAAACTATATTTTTTAGCATTAAAACATCAAAAAATCAAAAAATACCAAAAAATTGCTGAACCAACATTTTACCACCTACCTAACTACCAATCCGCCTATAACTCTATACACATTCATATAAAATTTCTTTTTTATCATGGATCTTGTAGAATTTGTGTTCCAGGTAGAACTTGCACCCATCCCTAGAGTCAAAAAGCATCATGATCAACCCAATAGAATGACATTACCAAGAGTGCAAACTAACCTAAACATGACTAGAGGAGCAGGTGGCAAAATTCTGAAGAGGAAGAAAACAGGTGTTGAGAAAGCACCTGTAGATACTCCAAAGAGGCTAGAGAGTAAAGTAGAGAGATACAAGTCTGAAATGCTAAAATATGCAGATGAAAACAGAAGCCTGAAGAGGAAAACGGACGATAGGGAGGTAAAGGTTGCTTGGCAGTTCATGGGCATGAAGAAAGACTTGAGAGGAGCTAAGAGATAAGGTACCTGAAGCGGAAGGTGTCTATGGCAGGCCCTCAAATTTGTCCAGCAAAGCGTCGTAGAGTAGGTGGAGGATCTGCAAGAACATGGCAAAGAATGAGCAATGACTTGAAGCTATTTATGAGGAACAAGTTTGGATGTGAGACAAATATGAGCAAGTCATTGACAGCCTTCTTGAACAAGCCAGAGAATAAAAACATGTTGGAAGCTATTACAACAAATCGGACCTGAAGCCAATCATAGAGGAGGCTACAGTGAAGCAAATACAGGAGGAGTGGAATGACAAGTTAGGGTTGGCTATCAAGTACAAGTTGAAGTTTTCTCAAGAGCAATACCAAATGCTTGTCAACATCATCTCAAAGACATACTCTCAAGCAACAGGACTCTGGGAGCCCAAGTACATCAAGAATACCAAGATTCCCCTCCCTAAGCTGCCTTCCAGGAGGAAAGTAGAGAACCTGGCAGCCAAGATCTATACTCAAGTGGGACCTCAAGGGAGTGCAGATGGGCTGACAGTTGACCTTGTCATTGCAAGAAACTTTAAGCAACGCATAACACAATTGCAGCTCCAACCAGGCTGAGTAGTAAGAGTGCAGATTATACGAGACGCAACAGCACTACACAGGGGAGTGGACCAGATTACAATAGCTGTCAAAATTATAACAAAGAAACAGCTTGAGCATGACAAACTTAGCAGCTAATAAGTGCACCCTCGTATGCTTTGAAGGTCAGGATGACTACAATAGCATACGGGGAGTGTCTTCAAGGCTACTGGAAGAAATGGGCACTGTCATTACAGCAGGCCTGCATGTAGGAGAGGACCTATTTCAGAGTCAAGTTTAATCAGGGTGGCGATTACAAATTCAGTAACAACTTGTTTGGGTCTGACTGGAGCAAACTCAACATACCCGTGCATATGGTGCCTCTGCACATCAAAGGACATCCACGACAAGTGTCACCGCAGTGCCCCTCGCACCTTAGAGGGGATGAAGGCTGTAGCTCATGCCCCTGACTTGGGCAAGTTGCCGATGATGTGTGAAAGGGGCAGAGTGCCCTAGTGGAAGCGTAGTGACTCACGAGGAACAAAGCTAGTTGCAATCATAATCAAGAGTGCAGCGGCATATTGCTAAGAAAGCTTAGGAAAATTACTTGACATGTTGAGTGGCAAGAAACTGCTCACAAATGTACTAGGATGAAATGTCTTGTCATTACAAACCCGTAGAAATTTACAGAAGTGAAAATTGATAAGAAACAAAGAAGTTATACCTATTTATAATTTTCAGCCTAAGTGCTCCTCTCTAGGAGGAAGCTACGGATTTTCCTAAGTGTTCGTCAAATCGTCCCTTCCGGAATATTCGTGAGTGAGCCAGATCAGTCTAATCTGACGTGTCGGGCCAAATTGACGTCCACATACATGCATCGACATTACTAGAATATTCTATCTTAGACGCGCTAGGCTAAACTGAAACTTCTAGGTAAATCGACCTAGTCGGCACTCCGCGTCTGTAAGGTCAAAGGTTTATAAAGTGCATTTTTGAGTTTCATGAAAGTATGTTTTGATTACATAGTCGTGTAGAGTGCATTTTTGTGGCCATTTTGATATAAAGTTCATCAAATTTGGTCAATTATTGAAAGAGTTATGGATTTCCGAAGTTTAATTAGTTTTGAGATCGGTTGACGACTGTCCTTGATTCGCGGTGAGCGCGACCGTCGGATTGACCGACAGCGTCGAACGATCTGGCCCGATAGAATGAACTCGAACCTTCACGTAAGTTCGGCTGACGCGGAGTGCCGACTAGGTCGATTTACCTAGAAGTTTCGGTTTAGCCTAGCGCGTCTAAGATAGAATATTCTAGTAATGTCGATGCATGTATGTGGACGTCAATTTGGCCTGACACGTCAGATTAGACTGATCTGACTTACTCACGAGTATCCTGGAAGGGACGATTTGACGAACACTTAGGAAAATTCGTAGCTTCTTCCTAGAGAGGAGCACTTAGGCTGAAAATTATAAATAGGCATAACTTCTTTGTTGCTTATCAATTGTCACTTCTATAAATTTCTACGGGTTTGTAATGACAAGGCCTTTTATCCTACATCATTTGTGAGCAGTTTCTTGCTACTCAAAATGTTGAGTATTTTTCCTAAGCTTTCTTAGCAATATGCCGCTGCACTCTTTAGTATGATTGCAACTAGTTCCTTTCCTCGTGAGTCACTACGCTTCCACTAGGGCACTCTACCCCTTTCATCTGGTATCGGAGCTGGGCTAGTTTGCATATTATATTATGGAGTCGCAGCCGGCAGCTGGAGGAGGCGAACATGTCGAGCATGTTGAGCGCGAGGAGCAGTAGGCAGCACCAACGATGACCAGAGAGCAACAAGAGATGCAGGCGATGCTGAGGCAAATGGCAAATGCAATTGGAGGAGAAGTCTACACCCAGTTTCAACAAAATATGCGCGCGGAGGTGGAGAGAATGGTGCGAGTTGTTATGAGGAACGCCGCTTCGACGAGTTCGGCACCTGCACCTGTTGTGCCACCAATTGATGTTAACCCAGTGGTGCAACCAGTTATTCCAACCGCATCAGGAGTGCGTGCGCCTAAGCCTGAAGTTCATACTGGAGAGCGTGGATCGCCGCCTGTTCATCAATGAATTTTTGGAGTGAAGAAGTTTATGGAGTATTCTGCGCTCACGCCCGACAGGCAAGTCGCCTTTGTCATAACTTTGCTGCAGAAGAGTGCTGGAGCTTGGTATGAACAAGAAGAGCAGCTGTCTGGAGTTCCTGCTACTATTGATGAGCTCTTTGAAGGCTTGAAGAGGCAATTTCAACCTATCGCACCGGAGGCTACCGCTCGAGATCTATTGGTGCGCCTTCGTCAACGAGGAAGCGTTCAGGAGTATGTATCGCGCTTCAACGAGCTGGTGTTTCAATGTTCATCCATGCACGAGTCGGAGATGATGGACAAGTTCAAGAGGGGACTCAAGCCAACTGTGGCCAAGGAAGTGGCGCTCAAGGACCCTACCAGTCTTGGAGAAATGATGGCATTGGCAACAAGGGTCGACGCTGTGGAGTATAGTCAGAGGCAGTGGGGCAGCCACAACTTTGGAGGATATCGACACTTTGGATCTCAAGCGCCAAGCACGAGTGTTCAAGGTCCAGTACCTATGGAGTTGGGACTTGCTCAAAACCAGCGCAGGCAACAAAATTACAAGCCGAGAGGACCCTGCTACAATTGTGGCAAGCTTGGACATCTGGCTCGAGACTGTCATGTGAAGGCGAAGCAACCTCAACAGCAGGAAAAAGGAGGACGCCAGTAAGTCGTTCTGGGGTGTCTACTGGCGTGAAGACAAGAACTCACAAGAGGGTTATCCCCAGGTGCCTGTCGAGAAGCGAAGGACGAGATGTTCACAACCCAATCATCGTGGAAGGAGTGGTCGACGGCAACAAAGCAAAGTGTATGGTCAACAGTGGCGCAAGTGCAAACTTTGTGCACAAGAAGCTGGTGAAAGAGTGGCGAATCCCTGTGCAGAAGCATTATGAGCCTAAGGAGGCAATTTTGGCGAATGGGCAGAGACTCAAGTGTGGTGCACCTACGGAAGCTATTCACGTAGAAGTAGCGGGGCACCGGAGTACTGAAGTTATGGAGCAGGCAGAGTTAGGTCACCGTGAGGTGATATTGGGCCGACCATGGCTAAGAAAAGCCAACCCTCAAGTGCACTGGAGCACAGGACAAGTGAAAGTCCAAGGGCGTGATGGTCGAATGGAGACAGCGAAACAGGTGGAGGTGAATACGACCACAAGTAACTGTCTTCTATCGAGCCTGCAAGTTAAGAAGCTATGCAGGGCAAATTAGGTGAAGGAGATGTACCTTGTTTTGGTGGCCCTGGCCAGGTCATCAGATGGAGCAAGCGTGAATCCTAACAGCCTGGGAGAATGTNAGAATGTACATCGTCGGAGGAGCAAGTAGTGGTGTCCGATCCCCTTGCTCACAAGGAGCAGAGCCCAACTGCTCAAGAGAAGAAGCCTGCTGAGATGCCTGCCCAAATTAAGGCGCTGTTGGAGGAGTTCAAGTGCGTTTTTCCTGAGGAGCTACCTACAGGATTACCTCCACAGAGAGCTATGGAGCACAAGATCGAGTTGGAACCAGGGAGGAAGCCAGCAGTGAGACCCGCCTATCGTCAATCGTTTGCAAAGTTGGACGAGTTGAAGAAGCAGCTGACAGAGTTGTTGGAGAAGGGATTCATCCGATCCAGCGAGTCTTCATTTGCAGCGCCAATCTTATTTGTGAAGAAGAAGGATGGGACTATGAGGATGTGTGTCGACTACCGGGCTCTCAACAAGGTCACCATCAAGAACAGGTACCCACTTCCACGAGTGGACGAGTTGATTGACAGGCTTGTCGGGGCGAAGTATTTCTCGAAGATCGATTTGAGGAGTGGCTATCACCAGGTACGGATTGCGGAAGGAGACGTTCAGAAGACTGCTTTCAGGATTCGCTATGGTTTATTCAAGTTCGCAGTCATGCCTTTTGGATTGACAAATGCACCTGCTACGTTCATGGGACTCATGAATAGTATCTTCAGACCCTACTTGGACCACTTTGTGGTGGTATTTTTGGACGACATCCTGATCTATTTGAAGACCTTGGAAGAGCATGTGGGGCATCTGAGGAAGGTGTTGGAGGTCTTGAGAGATCAGAAGCTGTATGGGAAGATGAGCAAGTGCGACTTCTGTCTCAAGGAGGTGGAGTTTCTTGGACACATAGTGGGAGCTGAAAGAGTCAAGGTGGAACAGAAGAAGGTGCAAGCAGTCAGAGATTGGCCGGTACCTGCTGATATTCATCAACTCAGGACTTTCCTCGCCATGGCAATTATTATCGACGTTTCATTGAAGGATTTGCCAAGGTATGTGCACCGCTGACGGACACGTTGAAGAAGCAGGAGAAGTGGCTATGGGGTGACAAGGAGCAGCAAGCCTTTGAGAAGATTAAGGAGCTGTTGACACAGGCACCTGTGTTGGCAATTGCAAGTCCAGAGCTTCCTTTCACCATCATCACGGACGCATCAAATTTCGCAGTGGGAGCCATTCTTCTCCAAGACCAGGGCAAAGGATTGCAGCCTGTGGCATATGAGAGCCGAAAAGTTGAATCCTGCTGAGCAGAATTATGCAGCACACGAGCGAGAGATGTTGGCTATTATCCAGGCTTTGAGGATTTGGCGATGTTATGTGGATGGCCGGAAGGTGTTCATCAAGACCGACCACAAGAGCTTGGAGAAGTTCATGACNCATGACGCAACCAACGTTGACACCAAGACTGGCAAGGTGGATGGAGTTTTTGCAACAGTTTGACCACAAGATTGAGTACTTACCTGGGAAGATCAACCCTGCAGACGCTTTATCCAGGAGGTGTGACCTTGCAGCNGCGACCTTGCAGCTGTCTCGGTCATCAAGGAGAATATGGAGTTCAAGGAAAAGCTTCAAAGAGGATGTGAGGAGGACCCAGAGTTTGCTGATGGTAGAGCTGCTGAGTCCAACTCAAGTATGCAGAAGGAGGACGGCATATGGTATTATGGTGACTCCAAGAGAGTGGTGATACCTGACATCAAGGAGCTACGAGACTTACTACTTGCGGAGCATCATGATTGCTTATGTGCTGGACACTTTGGAAGCGAGAAGACGGCAAGCGTGCTGAAGCGGAAGTACTATTGGAGAAATATGGACAAGGACATCGAGGAGTGGATCAGGAGTTGCTGTAGTGATTTGAGTTATTATATATTAGTTTGCATATATTTTAATGTTTTCAAATATATTTGGAGTAGTATTGTGTGGAGTCAAGTGTGAATAGGTACTCTAGTAACTTGGTTCATGTCCTTTGAAGCTTCCAAGGCATTTTCGAAGTTAGAGGAAAGACCTAGAAGAACTCCATGTGGCAAAAGTGCCATTTTTAGGTCAAAAGGACATGTGTACATTATTCTAGAAAGAGGTGGCAAGTTTTGGGATGTGTTGGGTGCCAACACATCAACATACACTTTCCTAGAAATTACTTATGTAGCAAGTATATAAACAAGAGCTAGAACATAGAAAGACATCGGCGAATCACTCTTGTACTTGCCAAAATCCAGAAATATATTAACTTTCAAGAAGCCATCTTTCTTTCAAGAAGCTACCACTTGTGTTCAAAGATCCTTGTCTTGAATAGATAAAGTATTCTGTTTTACTAAATACTTGATCTATCTGTTTCACTACAGTTGCAATGCGTGCCAGCGGAACAAGACACCAAATCAAAAGAAGGAAGGTATATTGCAGTCCCTGCCTATTCCAAAGTATCCTTGGGAGCAGATTGCTATGGACTTCATCACATCGTTACCAGTCAGTGGTCAAGGGCACGATGCAGTATGGGTTGTGTCTGACAGACTCAGCAAGATGCCTCACTTCATTCCTATGACGGAGACTCTTACGGCAGCGGATGTGGCACGACTATTCTTTGATCATATTTTCAGGCTACATGGGTTGCCGAAGGTGATTGTTTCAGATCGGGATCCAAGGTTTACTAGCAACTTTTGGCGGTCATTGTTTACTTTGATGGGGACCAAGCTGAGTATGAGCACTTCCTATCACCCTCAGACAGACGGGCAGAGTGAGAGGCTCAACAGAACTCTGCAAGAGGTGCTCAGGAGTTTCACTATGGAGGACCCTTCAGAGTGGGACAAGAAGTTGCCAGGGTTGGAGTT
The DNA here is from genome assembly GCA_009602735.1 of Mesotaenium endlicherianum. NCBI lineage: Eukaryota > Viridiplantae > Streptophyta > Zygnematophyceae > Zygnematales > Mesotaeniaceae > Mesotaenium > Mesotaenium endlicherianum. The sequence goes on from WELA01006381.1 coordinate 287,691, forward strand.
TGCCTACAACAACAGCATGCAGGGATCGACCAAGCAGTCACCATTCGCTATGGTTTATGGGAGAGAAGTATATCATCCAGGGAACATCTTGTTGGAGGTGGCCAAGGAGACTCAGGTTCTTTCTACACAAGCTTTTATGGAGCAGATGGCCAACACTTGGCATATGGCGAAGACGTGTATTCGGAAGGCACAGGAAGAGCAGGTCAAGCATGCTAACAAGCACAGGAGGGAAGTGACATTCCATGTGGGCGACAAAGTACTCTTGTCCACAGAGAACCTCTCTTTCACAGGCAAGAGGAAACTGCAGGCACGGTTTACAGGTACCTTTGTAGTGCTCAAGCAGGTGAATCCAGTGGCCTACAAGTGGGAACTTCCTTCAGGCTGGCGTATCCATGATGTGTTCCATGTCAGTTGTCTGCGGCCATACGTTGAACCGAACGGAGGACATCCAGGACGACTACCTACACCGCCACCACCAATTCAGATCGATAATGTATTGGAGTATGAAGTGGAGACGGTTGTCGGCGATCGACGAGTCAAGCGAGGTCAACGATTTGTCCAAGAGTATCTGGTCAAGTGGAAAGGCTACCATGCGGACGACAACACTTGGGAGCCAGAGGCCAACTTGACTCATCGTAAGAGTAAGTTGAGACGTTATCTGCAGAATGCGTCGAGGACGTCGCATCTTGAGGAGGGGGATGATGTAAGGTCATAGGTTTATAAAGTGCATTTTTGAGTTTCATGAAAGTATGTTTTGATTACATAATCGTGTAGAGTGCATTTTTGTGGTCATTTTGATATAAAGTTTATCGAATTTGGTCAAGTATTGAGAGAGTCATGGATTTCCGAAGTTTAATTAGTTTTGAGGTCGGTTGACGACTGTCCTTAATTCGCGGTGAGCGCGACCGTCGGATTGACCGACAGCGTCGAGCGATCTGGCCCGTTAGAATGAACTCGAACCTTCACGTAAGTTCGGCTGACGCGGAGTGCCGACTAGGTCGATTTACCTAGAAGTTTCGGTTTAGCCTAGCCCGTATAAGATAGAATATTCTAGTAATGTCGATGCATGTATGTGGACGTCAATTCGGCCCGCTAGTCAGATTAGACTGATATGACTTTCTTACGAATTTCTGGAAGGAACAATTTGACGAACACTTTTTCCTAAGCTTTCTTAGCAATATGTCGTTGCACTCTTTAGTATGATTGCAACTAGTTCCTTTCCTCGTGAGTTACTACGCTTCCACTAGGGCACTTTGCCCCTTTCAGCGTCAGCCAAACTTACGTGAAGGTTCGAGTTCATTCTAACGGGCCAGATCGCTCGACGCTGTCGGTCAATCCGACGGTCGCGCTCACCCCGAATTAAGGACAGTCGTCAACCGACCTCAAAACTAATTAAACTTCGGAAATCCATGACTCTCTCAATACTTGACCAAATTCGATAAACTTTATATCAAAATGACCACAAAAATGCACTCTACACGATTATGTAATCAAAACATACTTTCATGAAACTCAAAAATGCACTTTATAAACCTATGACCTTACATCATCCCCCTCCTCAAGATGCGACGTCCTCGACGCATTCTGCAGATAACGTCTCAACTTACTCTTACGATGAGTCAAGTTGGTCTCTGGCTCCCAAGTGTTGTCGTCCGCATGGTAGCCTTTCCACTTGACCAAATACTCTTGGACAAATCGTTGACCTCGCTTGACTCGTCAATCGCCGACAATCGCCTCCACTTCATACTCCAGTACATCATCGATCTCGACCGGTGGTGGCGGTGTAGGTAGTCGTCCTGGATGTCCTTCATTCGGGTCAACGTATGGCCGCAGACAACTGACATGAAGCATATCATGGATACGCCAGCCTGAAAGAAAATCCAACTTGTAGGCCACTAGATTCACCTGCTTGAGCACTACAAAGGTACCTGTAAACCGTGCCCGCAGTTTCCTCTTGCCTGTGAAAGAGAGGTTCTCTGTGGACAAGAGTACTTTGTCGCCCACATGGAATGTCACTTCCCTCCTGTGCTTGTTAGCATGCTTGACCTGCTCTTCCTGTGCCTTCCGAATACACGTCTTCGCCATATGCCAAGTGTTGGCCATCTGCTCCATAAAAGCTTGTGTAATAGGAACCTGAGTCTCCTTGGCCTTCTCCAACAAGATGTTCCCTGGATGATATACTTCTCGCCCATAAACCATAGCGAATGGTGACTGCTTGGTAGATCCCTGCATGCTGTTGTTGTAGGCAAACTCCAATCCTGGCAGCTTCTTGTCCCACTCTGAAGGGTCCTCCATAGTGAAACTCCTGAGCACCTCTTGCAGAGTTCAGTTGAGCCTCTCACTCTGCCCGTCTGTCTGAGGGTGATAGGAAGTGCTCATACTCAGCTTGGTCCCCATCAAAGTAAACAATGACCGCCAAAAGTTGCTAGTAAACCTTGGATCCCGATCTGAAACAATCACCTTCGGCAACCCATGTAGCCTGAAAATATGATCAAAGAATAGTCGTGCCACATCCGCTGCCGTAAGAGTCTCCGTCATAGGAATGAAGTGAGGCATCTTGCTGAGTCTTTCAGACACAACCCATACTGCATCGTGCCCGTGACCACTGACTGGTAACGATGTGATGAAGTCCATAGCAATCTGCTACCAAGGATACTTTGGAATAGGCAGGGACTGCAATGTACCTTCCTTCTTTTGATTTGGTGTCTTGTTCCGCTGGCACGCATCGCAACTCCTGATCCACTCCTCGATGTCCTTGTCCATATTTCTCCAATAGTACTCCCGCTTCAGCACGCTTGCCGTCTTCTCGCTTCCAAAGTGTCCAGCATATAAGCAATCATGATGCTCCGCAAGTAGTAAGTCTCGTAGCTCCTTGATGTCAGGTTTCACCACTCTCTTGGAGTCACCATAATACCATATGCCGTCCTCCTTCTGCATACTTGAGTTGGACTCAGCAGCTCTACCATCAGCAAACTCTGGGTCCTCCTCATATCCTCTTTGAAGCTTTTCCTTGAACTCCATATTCTCCTTGATGACTGAGACAGCTGCAAGGTCGCACCTCCTGGATAAAGCGTCTGCAGGGTTGATCTTCCCAGGTAAGTACTCAATCTTGTGGTCGAACTGTTGCAAAAACTCCATCACCTTGCCAGTCTTGGTGTCAATGTTGGTTGTGTCATGAACTTCTCCAAGCTCTTGTGGTCGGTCTTGATGAACACCTTCCGGCCGTCCACATAACATCGCCAAATCCTCAAAGCCTGGATAATAGCCAACATCTCTCGCTCGTGTGCTGCATAATTCTGCTCAGCAGGATTTAACTTTTCTGCTCTCATATGCCACAGGCTGCAATCCTTTGCCCTGGTCTTGGAAAAGAATGGCTCCCACTGCGAAATTTGATGCGTCCGTGATGATGGTGAAAGGAAGCTCTGGACTTGCAATTGCCAACACAGGTGCCTGTGTCAACAGCTCCTTAATCTTCTCAAATGCTTGCTGCTCCTTGTCACCCCATAGCCACTTCTCCTGCTTCTTCAACATGTCCGTGAGCGGTGCACACACCTTGGCAAATCCTTCAATGAAACGTCGATAATAATTCGCCATGCCGAGGAAACTCCTGAGTTGATGAATATCAGCAGGTACCGGCCAATCTCTGACTGCTTGCACCTTCTTTTGCTCCACCTTGACTCCTTCAGCTCCCACTATGTGTCCAAGAAACTCGACCTCCTTGAGACAGAAGTCGCACTTGCTCATCTTCCCATACAGCTTTTGATCTCTCAAGACCTCCAACACCTTCCTCAGATGCCCCACATGCTCTTCCAAGGTCTTCAAATAGATCAGGATGTCGTCCAAAAATACCACCACAAACTGGTCGAAGTAGGGTCTGAAGATACTATTCATGAGTCCCATGAATGTAGCAGGTGTATTAGTCAATCCAAAAGGCATGACTGTGAACTCGAATAAACCATAACGAGTCCTGAAAGCAGTCTTTTGAATGTCTCCTTCCGCAATTCGTACCTGGTGATAGCCACTCCTCAAATCGATCTTCGAGAAATACTTCGCCCCGACAAGCCTGTCAATCAACTCGTCCACTCGTGGAAGTGGGTACCTGTTTTTGATGGTGCCCTTGTTGAGAGCCCGGTAGTCGACACACATCCTCATAGTTCCATCCTTCTTCTTCACAATTAAGACTGGCGCTGCAAATGGAGACTCGCTCGGTCGGATGAATCCCTTCTCCAATAACTCTGTCAGCTGCTTCTTCAACTCATCCAACTCTGCAAACGATTGTCGATAGGCGGGTCTCACTGGTGGCTTGCTCCCTGGTTCCAACTCGATCTTGTGCTCCATAGCTCTCTGTGGAGGTAATCCTGTAGGTAGCTCCTCAGGAAATACGTTCTTGAACTCCTCCAACAGCGCCTTAATTTGGGCAGGCATCTCAGCAGGCTTCTTCTCTTGAGCAGTTGGGCTCTGCTCCTTCTGAGCAAGGGGATCAGACACCACTACTTGCTCCTCCGGCGATGTACATTCGCCCAGGCTGTNTCCCAGGCTGTTAGGATTTACGCTTGCTCCATCTGATGACCTGGCCAGGGCCACCGAAACAAGGTGCATCTCCTTCACCTGATTCGCCCTGCATAGCTTCTTAACTTGTAGGCTCGACAGAAGACAGTTACTTGTGGTCGTATCTACCTCCACCTGTTTCGCTGTCTCCATTCAACCATCACGCCCTTGGACCTTCACTTGTCCTGTGCTCCAGTGCACTTGAGGGTTGGCTTTTCTTAGCCATGGTCGGCCCAATATCACCTCATGGTGACCTAACTCTGCCTGCTCCATAACTTCAGTACTCCGGTGCCCCGCTACTTCCACGTGAATAGCTTCCGTACGTGCACCACACTTGAGTTTTTGCTCATTCGCCAAAATTGCCTCCTTAGGCTCATAATGCTTCTGCACAGGAATTCGCCTCTGTTTCACCAGCTTCTTGTGCACGAAGTTTGCACTTGCGCGACTGTCGACCATACACTTCGCCTTGTTGCCGTCGACTACTCTTTCCACGATGATAGGCTTGTCAACATCTCGTCCTTCGCTTCTCGGCAGGCTCCTGGGGATAACCTCTTTGTGAGTTCTCGTCTTCACGCCAGTAGACACCCCAGAACGACTTACTGGCGTCCTCCTTTTTCCTGCTGTTGAGGTTGCTTTGCTTTCACATAACAGTCTCGAGCCAAATGTCCAAGCTTGCCGCAATTATAGCAAGGTCCTCTCGGCTTGAAGTTCTGCTGCCTGTGCTGGTACTGCACAGTCCCAACTCCATGGGTACTGGACCTTGAACACTCGTGCTTGGCGCTTGAGATCCAAAGTGTCGATATCCCCCAAAGTTGTGGCTGCCCCACTGCCTCTGACTATACTCCACAGCGTCGACCCTTGTTGCCAATGCCATCATTTCTCCAAGACTGGTAGGGTCCTTGAGCGCCACTTCCTTGGCCACAGTTGGCTTGAGTCCCCTCTTGAACTTGTCCATCATCTCCGACTCGTGCATGGATGGACATTGAAGCACCAGCTCGTTGAAGCGCGATACATACTCTTGAACGCTTCCTCGTTGACGAAGGCGCACCAATAGATCTCAAGCGGTAGCCTCCTGTGCGATAGGTTGAAATTGCCTCTTCAAGCCTTCAAAGAGCTGATCAACAGTAGCAGGAACTCCAGACAGCTGCTCTTCTTGTTCATACCAAGCTCCGGCACTCTTCTGCAGCAAAGTTATGACAAAGGCGACTTGCCTGTCGGGCGTGAGCGCAGAGTACTCCATATATTTCTTCACTCCAAAAATCCATTGACGAACAGGCGGCGATCCACGCTCTCCGTTATAAACTTCAGGCTTAGGCGCACGCACTCCCGATGCGGGTGGAATAACTGGTTGCACCACTGGGTTAACATGAATCGGTGGCACAACAGGTGCAGGTGCCGAACTCGTCGAAGCGGCGTTCCTCATAACAACTCGCACCATTCTCTCCACCTCCGCGCGCATATTTTGTTGAAACTGGGTGTAGACTTCTCCTCCAATTGCATTTGCCATTTGCCTTAGCATCGCCTGCATCTCTTGTTGCTCTCTGGTCATCGTTGGTGCTGCCTGCTGCCTCGCGCGCTCAACATGCTCGACATGTTCGCCTCCTCCAGTTGCCGACTGCGATTCCATAATATAATATGGAAACTAGCCCAGCTCCGATACCAAATGAAAGGGGCGAAGTGCCCTAGTGGAAGCATAGTGACTCACGAGGAACAAAGCTAGTTGCAATCATACTCAAGAGTGCAGCGGCATATTACTAAGAAAGCTTAGGAAAATTACTTGACATTTTGAGTGGCAAGAAACTGCTCACAAATGATGTAGGATGAAAGGCCTTGTCATTACAAACCCGTAGAAATTTACAGAAGTGAAAATTGATAAGAAACAAAGAAGTTATGCCTATTTATAATTTTCTGCCTAAGTGCTCCTCTCTAGGAGGAAGCTACGGATTTTCCTGAGTGTTTGTCAAATCGTCCCTTCCGGAATATTCGTGAGTGAGCTTGATCAGTCTAATATGACGTGTCGGGCCGAATTGACGTCCACATACATGCATCGACATTACTAGAATATTCTATCTTAGACGCGCTAGGCTAAACCGAAACTTCTAGGTAAATCGACCTAGTCGGCACTCCGCGTCAGCCGAACTTACGTGAAGGTTCGAGTTCATTCTAACGGGCCAGATCGCTCGACGCTGTCGGTCAATCCGACGGTCGCGCTCACCGCAAATTAAGGACAGTCGTCAACCGACCTCAAAACTAATTAAACTTCGGAAATCCATAACTCTTTCAATACTTGACCAAATTTGATGAACTTTATATCAAAATGACCACAAAAATGCACTCTACACGGCTATGTAATCAAAACATACTTTTATAAAACTCAAAAATGCACTTTATAAACCTATGACCTTACATCGTGTCCACACTGTTCAAAACAATTTGAGAGTATGTCAGACCTGGACAATGACATCATAAAGACGACGCGGGACAAGCCACAGAAGGAGAGTATTAAGGCCAGACTGGACTATCAACTCCAGCACCAAGGGCAAAGGCATAAAGCCACCATTGTTTTAAATATCGCCCAATGATTGTGTTGTGTGCATATTGCACTTAAACTTGAGAATCTTAGCTACACTGTTTGAGAGAACTTTGCATGCATTCTTACCAGCAGGGCAGGACAAGGAGGATGACTTCTACAAGCTCTTGAAAGAAATGGTGAAGACATCAATACCTGAGGAGGCTGTGAAGGCCTTGAAGAAAGGCTAGAAGAGAAACAGGGCAGCCAAGCCAGGCTTCATTGGACGGGAGTGCCACCGCCTCCTCGAGCACTGTGTAGAGCTGGCAAAGTGTGTCTTCTGTAACCTGCCTGATGATGCAGAACACTACAAGCCGTGTTAGAAGCATGAGATGCTTACGGAGTGTGCTTGGCTGCCCTTATGAAGCCAATATCTGCACTAGACACGGGCGACGAGAGAGAAGCTAAAGCTTCTCTTGTGGAGGTCCTTGCTGAAGACTTTGAGGACAAGTTTGTTGTAGCTTGCGTAGCAAACCATATTACTGAGTACATGCACATATTGAAGTGCCACATAGGGGATATGATCAGGAGACATGGGGACCTAGATCAATTCCGTGAGGAGGGTATAGAGGCATTGCATCAATGGAGGAAATCAGGCAAGACCAACAAGAGAAAGGTGATGGTGGACGCTACAGGACGAGTGTATTACAAAGGTAGAATAGGCCAGACAACACATCAAGAGAGTGGGAAGAGAGCTATATCTACCATCATAGAGCTACCATTGAGTAGAAATGAAAGACAAAAGAGGAAGAAGGTGGTGTTTAAGCGACGACAGCTGGCACCAGTTGTGACAAGATCTGATCCAGCAGACATAGAAGAAGCAACTGGAGAAGTAAAGTAGCTAGAATGCATGCTTAGTATAGGAAGAAAACATTAAATGAAATGTACAATATCTATATATGCAGCTCACCTGATTAGCTGGAGTCTTTCTCCAGTTGGCAGCTACCTCGCGCGCTCTTTTTTAAGCTCTTTTGATGACAAGTGCTTGCCTTCTCTTACCCAAGCTTGCATTGCTTGAGCATGCTCCTTCTCTTCTTGCGCAATCAACCTGTCTTCCTCTTTTCTATGTTGAAGCACTTGCCTCACTCATCTGCAACCTTAGCTCTTGCCTCTCTCATAACTTATATAGCAGCTTGTTTAGCTAGTTTAGAGGTAGTAGGAGGTTGAGGTGCAAAAGTAGCATGAGAATCTACTTTTTTTTCAGCAGGTGTGCGCGAATCCTGTGATCTTTGCATTCTCAACTCACGAGCTGCTAAATCAGTAACTTCTTGCAACTCACAGGCTCTCTTGTAGTTCTCCCTCTCTCTCTCAATCTTCTCTTGTTCCTTCTGTAGCAGGTTAGCTTTTGCAATTTGTGCTGCCTCTATCATGGCATCCTTAACTTCAAGCCCATGTGCTTGCATCCTAAGAGGGTAATCTGCAAGTTTATAGTGTATATGAGTGCTAGTATCAATATGATGATGTGCCTTCCAAACAAGTCTGTCATAACACTGGTCAGGAGCCATCACAACATGCCCCCCCTTGTTTAAGATTGAAAATGAAAACTTTAAAGTGAAAGTTTTCTCTCCAGACTTGTTCATCCTCCATTCCATAAAGAAAGGGGGGACAATAGCTACCACCTCTCCTGGTCTTGGAAGCAATTTGGCAGCCCCATAGCCCAAATCAGCATTCACGGATTGAAAGCAAAGAAGAGCATCTAAATCCTCTATAGTCCAACACACTCTTCAAATACTTCGAGACACCATGGGCTCGATTTTGGTAATGTAGTGGGACACATCTTAGCCCACACGTGCAAAAAGAGTCTCAAATAAGTTCTTAGGCAAGTTCACATCACTAATGCGAACACTTGCTTGAGAAGTAGAGTCTATCCTCTTATGGACACGTCTTCTATAGTTAACAAGCCAGCCCATAGGGTCTACTTCTACAGGCCGCATGAAAGACTTGTTGCACTTCTGACAGTAGGAAAGTCCCACACCTCTTGCTGCACCACAGTTGCTGCAGTAGTTAGGAAATGACGCCATGCTATAGAGGGCTGTCTTCTCGGCCTGGATCTAACCGTCCTAGCCCCACCCCCAAAAAGAATAAAGTTAAGAGGTGAATTAGTAGTACTATAATACTAAAAGTGTACTACTATTGCTCTCCACCCCAATCTTAGGTAAGTAAAAACTTATTGTTAGAGTAAAAAAGAATCCTCAAATCTGCCCCCAACCCTAAAGTCTGCCCCCAATCTGCCCCCAAGGCAAAAGTTAAGTAGATGTGATTTTCCCCCCCTTCTTATGGTGCTTATGTTGATACTCACACTTGACTGTGTTTCCTAGGCTGCTCGTACCCCTCCTCACAAAACCATCTCTAAATATCTATAAACGGATTTGTCCAAAAAATTTTGGGGCAAATATGATTCAAAGCCATTTTTGGTTCTTTCAAAGCAAAAAACAAGCATGATAATTTACTGTGCTGGAAGTTGATGGGGCGGAAGTGTAGCAAAAAGAGCCATAGTTTAACCTATAGCAGGCTCTACAATTGTGAATCTGCCACTTTGATTTAGTCGTAGATGACTCGTATCTTCGTCTCAAATCTTATTTTTTGTGGTGAGGTGTTCGCCCTTAAGTGCTTAACAACTTCTACTTAGGACTTGTAAGAGCTAACAGCGTGCATAGAGAATCCAAAGAAGAAAGAGTGAGCTGCTGTAACGCGTTCTTAACTTCCACAAATTTGTCGCGAGCGGATACGATCGGTGTCAAAATGGTACCCCCAGCGCCAAATATAAGTGTCCGTAATTTCAATTGTGCATAGTGCATGTGACCTTCTGCCCCTCCAGCACCACGAGCTACACTACTTGAGGCGCTTGCTGCAAAAAACCTCGCTCCCGTTGAAAATACACCCTGGTAAAGTTGCCCTTCACCATCTGCATGTAACAATGACAACACCCTCTTTCTGCCAGAACCAAGACCAGAGCTGACTTGGCCACAGACCCAACAGTGGGGACCAAGAAGTACTGCCGAGTCCATTGAGCCCATGAAGTGCTCCCATGCGGGCGTCGAGCTCAAGCTGGGGCTGCACTTAGAGGAGGAACTAAGACCAAGAAGCAGCTATCTAAGCTCATGCATAGTTGTGCATGTGCTGGCTGCTGCAAGCTAAGTGCCTAGCAGGCAAAGGAACTAAACTAATCGGCGGTGCCCACTTCTGCAACACTTAAGGCTTAGAGATTAATACACCTCCACCCCACCCAAACCCCCACCTCTCGTGCCTCGACCCCCACACAAATCCCAATTAGACCCATCACTTGCACGGACAACACCAACATAGCAGTCTTACATATGCCAGCAAAGAAGGCGGGCGACATGTCGTGATATTTGCATCAGAGAGCTGTATCAATTTCTTGTCTTGGAGTACGTCGTAAAAGTAGGGAGTGTCGAGTTTTGCTTATGCAATAGATATGCCTTCGAGATTGTCATTTGGTTTGAGATGGAGGGTAATGTATTTGAGCACAGAGAGTCGGGAATCGCGGAAGCTACAGCTTTAAGGGTAGGCCTTCTTTCTCACGACTGCTTCTTGTTTGTAGCAATTTATGTATCCGTCATGAAGAGTGTAACGATCCGCCGTGTGGCTGGATGCGGCGCGTGCGACACGTCGCGTGGAGCTATAGAAGTGTCGGTTTGAATTGTATAAGTACAATTGGCGCGCGATCAAAGTACCTTTTCGTTCGTATCGCTACATTGGTATCGGAGCGCATACATACGCAACCGTGTTCAGGAGACGAAGGTTCGAATCCTGCGGGGTGCGAAACTCATTGATGGTACGACCGTAAGGCGATCTTTGGATTGTGCGAAGAAAGGACACTATCCCGAAACAATGGCTCTCACGGGTGCCGGAGCATGAGTGCCCGGGACGTGCACACTTGTAGGTGGGAGGAGTGTAACGATCCGTCGCATGGCCGGATGCGGCGCGTGCGACACGTTGCGTGGAGCGATAGAAGTGTCATTTTGATTTGTATAAGTACAATTGGCGCGCGATCAAAGTACCTCGAGTTACCTTTTTGTTCGTATCCCTACAATGGTATCGGAGCGCAAACATACGCAACCGTGTCCAGGAGACCAGGGTTCAAATTTGACCGAGCACAAAGGACCGTGCTAACGGGTGCAAGACTGGTCGATAGTACGACCGTATGGCGATCTTCGGATCGTACGAAGAAAAGGCACTATCCCGAAACAATGTCCCTTGCGTCGCCGCGGCCTGAGTGCCCGGGACGTGCACACTTGTAGGTGGGAGGAGTGTAACGATCCGCCACACGGTCGATTGCGATAGGGCGCCGATTGCGACAGAATGCAATCGGAGGTGTCGGTTTGAATTGTATAAGAACAATTGGCGCGCGATCGTAGTACCTCGACTTACCTTTTCGTTCGTATCGTTACAGTCGCGCACATGTGGGTAGAAAATTTGTACGCTTTGTACGACGAACTGACTTAGTACGCTTAATTAAGCGTGCAAGGGTCGGCCAGTACGGTGTACGGCGTAACCCTGTATTTTACAGGTCAGCGTGTATTGATAAGATCAGACTTTTCACCTGTAGTAAAATTGATACGGCAGGGAGGGGCAGGACAGGAGAACCTGCAGACGCAGGCAATGATATTCTTTGAGTGGTTAAGGGAGAAGCAGACCACCATTGACATAGAATGGATGCGTCAGAGTCACAATGAGCAGATATAATATATCACAAGAACAAAAGGAATAAGATAATTTTAGCCTAACCAGAGAAACGTTCCTGAAGTTCGAGAAAAATATAGACCTCATACAATAGCTAGATTTGCTACACCTGGGAACAGGCAAGTAGAAAGATTTAATTCGACTATACCGTATCCCATATCAAAGGTTGTGAATGCCTTCTTTATAGATTGGTCTCAGGAAAACAACTATGCTTTCCCACCCCTACAACTCATTCCTCATGTAATGGAGCATGTTAGAAAGCACAAGGTTAGATGCATTGCTGTAATTCCTATCTATAATTTTGCTAGTTGGTGGCCCAAGCTCCACCTAGTGTCCAGAGATGGATGGCCTCCACATCCGGATTTCTGAGATAGTAGATGCTGAATATTTAGGCTATAGTACACAAGCTTTAGAACCTGAGAGTGTCAAATCAGCCTTTGTTAGCAAAGACATTTCTTTATGTGAAATACAGGCCATAAGAGTAGGAAGTCTTGTTGTTGAGCAACAAATATCATATTACAATATCCTAAGCTCTAACAGCTGCAGAATGACAGATGTGAGGCTAGTTTCAAGAGCAGAGTAGAGAGTTCTCTCAAGACATATAGTCCATATTGGCAACAGTTCCAACATTTTTGTGAGCACTATGATTAGAAGATTTGCGAATTGAACCTGAAGTTTGTGAATTATATAGGACTAAGTTATGCAAGTCTCAGATTTCTTGGCAGCAGTTTTGTTTAACTAGTGCTGCTATTTTCACCACTCATCATATGCTAGGTTTGCCCAGCCTCACTGATCCTTGATGCCAAAAAGTATCAGAGAGGTAGCTAGTGAGACTCAACCTATACATAATTATGAGAAGCAGCCTATAGCCTTAGAAAAGCTAGCTGAGATGCTAGAGAGATTTGTAGGAGCAGGAGCTGATAACAGGTCCTTGATTCAAGCAGCTGCTGTGCCATTTATGTACCATGGCCTTCCTCTGACCTAATAAGTATAAGGATAGAGGATATAGAGATCAAAGGACAAAAGAGAATAGAGGTAAGTAACTTGACAATACCCAAGTCAAAGAATGACCAAAGAAGCCTGGGTAGAGTAGTATCTCTTTTTTGGGCTAGAAAAACTTGGTGCCCAGTGCAAATGTGTTGCAGGCTGATGGCACAGATAGAGGATTTTCTTGGAAAGACACCTCCGATACAGACTTTAGACAAGCAAGATCGAATGAAAAATAATGCATCCTCATCTATCGCAATAAGAAATTTTTGCAAGAGGATGTTCGAGGCGGCAGGACTATAAGTGGAGGATTTTGGCACTCATTCAATGAGAAAAAGTGCTGCAATTGCAACTGCTCACGTAGTGCAATGAATCAGTATATTGGATAGATATATTATTAATATACGTATAATAGTTAAATAAGTTCAGCTTGCTGAGCTTTAGTTAATATTAAGTCTGTTTCATATTTGATACTTAGTTAAACGACTCAGCCGAGAGCAGCAAGCTGAAGTCCATTAGGTCAGCCTGTTGACTTCTGTCACCTTGCTGACACATTCGTTGACAGTCACTGGCTGCCGTACTCGGCAGCAGCGAACTGCCTAGCTATGCATCTAAGTGTTGTGTGCTAGATGAGTGGCCAAATGACTCCCTTAAGGTGGATGGCGATTTGGGATGATGGGAGATGACCGTGGATTTGATTAGCCGAGGTCCTACCAACGTGGTTAACTCCCGGGTAGGCGGTGCCATCGCACTTGCCGTTGAACAGTAATCTCATTCAATGTACATATGCTAGGCAATGGTCTCAAGTTCGGCATTTGGAAACGGGGCCAACTCTCTTGTACCGCTTACAGAGAGATATCTGAATTCAAGGCGAGAAGCCATTGATACACACAGTCTTCTAGCCTTGCTTATGTATGAGTTTACTGATTGCATTATTGATGCTAGTTTACTTGCATTTGACTTGCGAGTATTGCTCATTGCTAGTGTGTTAAAATACCATAAAGATTACTCGCTGATATAAAGATGTTTATTAATTGTTAATCGCCTATTGGTAAGTCGATTCATTAAGTTGTATGAGTTTACTGTCTTATAGCCTTGCTTATGTATGAGTTTACTGATTGGATTCTTGATGTTAGTTTACTTGCATTTGACTTGCGAGTATTGTTCACTACTAGTGTGTTTGTCTTTTGCTGTTTAATCAGTTACAGAAATCAGCATAAAGATTACTCGCCGATATAAAGATCTTTATTCATTGTTAATCGCCTATTGGAAAGTCGATTCATTTCAGTGGTATCGGAGCAGTTATCATCGTATTCGTGTATGGTAAGCACTAGGTCTCAAGCTAGCAACTCTTGGGAAATGGAGGGTGAGGACAATGATAACATTGTAGAAGGGCAGGACGAAAGTCGCGTCTTCGGACCTCGTACCTACTTGGAAACGCTGCATGATGCAGGAGCTAGAGAAGCTGCTGAGCAGGCAGCAGCCCTTGCTGCAAGAGCAGCCAAGCTGGCTGAAGACGAGCGGTTTGCCAAGGAGGTAGAGGAGGCAGTAAACAGGAGGGCCCCTGATGAAAGGACGGTGGAAGAGCAGATGGCAGAGAGGGCCAATCTCCAAAACCAACGTCCTACTGTGCCTACTGTCATACCTCTCATCCAAATTCGCAGACGATTGAGCGCAACAGGCATAGCTGGAGCGGCAGCAATTGAGAATGCCGAAGCTGCTACTGATTGAGCTAATGTTGCTGCTGCCGCGTTTGCTGGGCTACCACCTCAAAATGTAGATCTGGGAGCCTTATTTGAGCAGATGCGATCGCAAATGGCGAGCATGTATGAGTCCCAACAGGAGGACAAAAGGATTGTGATGGCGTTGCCGCGTGACAGAGACCAACTGGGTTCTCAAACCACTGGTGGTGGTGGCAGAGGGCCTTGTAAGCCTAAGCCAAAACCTTCCCAGGACTATGACCCTGAAGGAAACAAAAAGTATTACCTGATCAAGTTTCCCGCTGATGTTGAGCAGTAGCTGGAGGACTACCCAAAACTACAGGATTACGAATAGGCCAGGCACACTAGTGCTCTACTGAAAGGCAGTGCAACAGTTTGGTGGCTGTATTGGAAAGGAGAACGTAAGGCTCAACAATTTGGTGACCTTACTTGGGTAGAGTTTGTGAAGGTGCATGAAGAAGGTGTATGAGAAGTTTGATGTTATCAATCAGCAGGAGAGCTATCTATGCAATGATCCCCTTGACATTGAAGCAGACCACTTCAGTTGCTGAGTTTGCTCAAAAGTTCCAGGAGAACATGATGAAGCAGCCAAAACTGCCAGAGCGATATTGTAATGAATCAGTATATTAGTAGATATAATAATCATTTAAATATAATAGTTAATTTAGTTCAGCCTGCTGAACTTTAGTTAGTAGTCAGTCTGCTGAACTTTAGTTAATAATCAGTCTGCTGGACTTTACATAATTATCAGTTTAATGACTCGACCAAAAGCAGCAGGCTGAAGTCAACTTAAGTCAGCTTGCTGACACATTCTTTGACAGCCAGCTGACTTCCGTGCTCGGTAGCAGCGAACTGCCTTGATATGCATCTAAGTACCACCTGCTAGATGAATGGCCAGATGACATCCCCATGATGGATGGCTATTCGGGATGATGGGAGATGGCGGTGGATTTGGTTAACCGAGGTCCTACCAACGTGGTTAACTCCCGGGTAGGCGGTGCCATCGCACTG
>WELA01006381.1:308677-347758 GCA_009602735.1 Mesotaenium endlicherianum
AGACATCAAGCTGAAGTGTGTTGGAGCAGAGGTACAGTTAAAGTGAGAGGAGCCAGTGATGGGCAGACTGACTTGGCACCCACCAGTGCTCTTCCTCTTGTCCTGTGTGGATGGCAAATGAAGGAAAAGAAGAGGCTTCCAGAAGGATGCAAGTTGCTGAATGCAATGGAGTTCGTCAAAAGCTGGAACCAGAAGGAAGACAGAATGTTCTGTCTGCTGCTAAGAGAGGTACCTCCTCAACCTGAAGAAGTGGTTGAGAAAAAGGTAAGCCCTCCGGAACACCCTACTGCTGCAAAAATTGTTGCTCAGTACACTGATGTGTTTAACATGCCTCCAGGACTACCCCCTAAAAGGGAAGTAGATCATAGGATTGATCTATGACCTGGTCGCCAGCCACCCTGGCAACGCACTTATGGCTTGTCTTATTTGGAGAGTGAGGAGTTGAAATCACAGATTGCAAAGCTGGAGGAAAATGGTTACATTTCTCCCAGTAAATCACCGTACGGCGCACCTATCCTATTTGTTAAGAAAAAGGATGGCAGTATGCGGATGTGTGTGGATTACAGAGCCCTGAACAGAATTACAGTAAAGAACAAGTATGCTTTACCCAGAATCGAGGACTTGCTTGATACCCTGTCTGGCGCTAAGGTGTTCAGTAAGATAGATCTCAAGAGTGGTTATCATCAAATCAGAATTGCTGAGGGGGATGAACACAAGACTGCTTTCCGCACACGTTATGGACACTATGAGTTCAACGTGATGCCATTTGGACTGACTAATGCTCCTGCTACCTTTATGGGTGCTATGAATGACATTTTCAGACCTTATCTAGATAAGTTTGTGCAAGTTTTCCTGGATGATATTTTAATTTTCTCTAAAGATGAAGCTCAGTACACTGAACACCTAAAGAAAGTGCTGGACACTCTGCGGAAAAATCAATTGTATGCTAAAATGAGCAAGTGTGATTTCTTTAAGGAAAGTATTGAATTCTTAGGCCACGTTGTCAGTAAAGAGGGCATCAGTGTGGATCCTAAGAAAGTCCAGACCATAAGGGACTGGCCAGTTCCACAATCTGTCTCTGAAGTTAGATCCTTCCTCGGGTTGGCTAATTACTATAGGAGATTTATTGAGAATTATTCCACAAAGGCCAGTAAACTGACTAACCTTACTAAGCAAAACATCGGGTATGTGTGGGGGGAAGAGCAGCAGGCTGCCTTCCAGACCCTTAAAGATGCCCTTTGTTCTGCCCCAGTGCTAGCCGTGTATGACCCCAGCAAACCGGTGCAGGTGGTTACTGATGCCTCTGATTTTGCCATGGGTGCTATTTTGTTGCAGCCTGCTGACAAAACCACAAAGGATGGTAAGGTACGGCAGGAGTGGCATCCTGTGTTGTATGAGTCTATGAAATTTAATCCAGCGGAGATTAATTACTCAGTGCATGATAAAGAGCTGCTAGCTATCATTCATGTACTCAAACAGTGGAGAGCATACTTACATGGTAAAGCTTTTAAGGTGATTACAGATCATCTAGCTCTGACCCACTTTCAGAAGAAGTCCAAGCTGTCGAGGAGGGAGAACCGCTGGAGCCAGATGCTGGAGCAGTTCCAAGTCCAGATCGACTACAAACCAGGGAAGTTGAATCCTGCTGATGCACTCTCTAGAAGACCTGACTTGCAAGAAAGGAACTTTAGTCAGCATGCTGTAGATAAAGTCCTGTGTGCACTCACTTCACTAAAGGTGAAAAAGTCCTTCCTTGAACAACTTAGGAAAGCCTACCTTTCTGACCCAACATTTGAGCCCAGCCCCACTACTGGTATGTGTCGTGCTACCGCACTCGGGTATAAGCTCAAGGGAGGGGTCTGGGTGACTGAAACCACTTCAGGCAGGCTGAAGCTGGTCATTCCTAATAATTTGGAAATAAGGTCTCTCTTACTGAGTCAAGCTCATGACAGTCTCCTGGGTGGACATTTGGGGCAGGCCAAAACTGTTGGCAAACTGGCAAAACATTATCATTGGGAGGGGTTACCCCGGGAGGTCTTGAAATATGTCAAGTCCTGTGACCAGTGTCAGAGAAATAAGTCTCGGCACACACCACCCGGAGGTCTCTTGCAACCGCTACCCATCCCAGCGGGACGCTGGGAAACTATATCCATGGACTGGGTGGTCTCACTACCAAGAACTGCCAACGGGCATGATTCAATACTGGTAGTCGTGGATAAACTGACAAAAATGGTCATTTTTATCCCCACAACTGTCAAAGTGACTGCACTCGAAACAGCGAGACAGTTTTACAACCATGTAGTATGCCAACATGGGCTCCCTTCTAATATCATCTCAGACAGAGACTCAAAATTCACCTCTAAGTTCTGGAGAGCTTTAATGGGGTTAATGGGAGTCAAACAGCTGCTCAGCACAGCAAACCACCCTCAGACTGATGGGCAGACTGAAAGAACTAACCGAGTTCTGCAGGAGGTGCTGAGAGCATATATTAACCAAAAACAAGATAATTGGGATGACCTGTTGCCTCAAATTCAGTTTGCGGTCAACAGTGCGGTGCACGCGTCAACGGGCAAAACTCCTTTTGAACTCAGCCTGGGTAGAGTCCCTAAGTCTCCTCTAGATGTGCTAGGGGAATCTTTAACTCACCCTGAAGGGATTGACAACCCGGTCTCCCTCCAGTTAACTCAGGAGTTTGCTGACACCCTGTCAGAAGTCCAACGAAACTTGCACACGGCCCAAGAAAACCAACAAAAATACGCTAATCAACACCGTCGGGAACTGACATTTTCCAAGGGGGATTTAGTCAAACTGCATTCTCAGCACCTGTACCTCCCTGGTGTGGTCAAGAAAAAGCTTGGCCCTGTCTGGGTCGGTCCATATTCGGTGGTCCGTCGTGTCGGTCAGAATGCTTACAAACTGAACATGTCAGCTGAATACAAGGGGCACCCGGTCTTTAATGTCTCCTTCCTGGAACCGTACATCAAAGGTGATACACTGTTCACAGGTCGGTTCCCTGTCCAACCGGGACCGGTCCCCGCTGTCCGGGACGGCGACCCTGAGGAATATGAGGTCGATGAGATTTTAGACGCTCGCTCGGTCCGTCGATCGTCTAAATATGTCATGAAATACCTCATTCGATGGAAGGGTTACGATGCCTCTGGGGACACTTGGGAGTTTAAGGACCACTTGACCAATGCCAAAGGGGCGTTGACACGGTTCCACCTTCGGGCCGCTGGAGTCCCTCCATAACTGTCATTTCAGTTGACACGGGAAGGTGACAGGCGGTCCTGTCTCCATTTAAGTTGGAGGGGAAAATATATGACAGTTAGTGAGCGAGAGCGATAAAAACACACTCATACGTTTATGTGTAGCGCATCGCAACTACGTCAACTTTTAGCAATCATCGTGGAAGGTAAACAGCAGTGAAGCCACTATACTAAATACTAACATACTTCCTACATTCCCTATGACAAAGGTCCATATCCTACCAACTTGTGCCCTGGTTACATGTGCAGGATGGCGCCCACCACACAAAAGGAGGACAGAAAGCGCAAGGCAGAAGAAGCCAGGAGGACAATGGAGCAATACCAGAAGGAGCTGGCGGCGACGTCCCTCACCAGAAGAGAACAAGAAAGGGTCCGCAAACAACAAGAGGCGGCAGAAGAGGCACAGAGGAAGAAGGATCAGGAAGCGGAAAACCTCAGGAAGGCTGAGGAGGAGAGACAGAAGAAACAGCAAGAAGAAGCGGCAGCGGCAGAAGAGGAGAAAAGAAGAAAGATTGAAGCGGACAGACAGAAGAGCTTGGCCACTTACAGGTATACTGTGGTGGGTGGCCAAAACTTCGATAACCTGAAGGAAGCATTGCTGGCAGCCCAGGAGATCAACAGGCTGGAACAGACAACACTGCTACAGAAGGAAGGAGCTACAGCACTGGACAGGTACATCGAGACACACACCGGCGTGGTCCTTTACGAAGATTATGCTAAGATGGTGGGCTATACAGCAGAGCAGGCCCGGTATCTCGCAGATGATTCAGAGGACAAGCCGGTCCCCATACCGGGAATAGTGGGAGATCAGAGACTCATCCGGATGGTGAGCATGCGGCCCGATAGCTTTAAGGATACGGTATTCTACCTCACACTCCTGCCAGCTTACAATGAAGTTGAGAGAAGGAGCTGGGAGTACTTGGCCAGGGAAGCAGGACAGCAGATGTTCTCTCCCCACTGGTTCCCGTGTAAACTGAGGAAGGCTGAGCACGGACCCCAGTACTACCAGCAGCCAACAGACTGGAGGTGGATGACCGTCACAAATAAGAAGCAGGAGTGTGACCGAGCCCAACCGGATGACTTCCACTATGGCCTAGACGGCTATCTCATCCTACCACCTCACATTGCCCCTTGGGACCCCAGGCTGAATGGATGCCTGAGCAATATGAATGCAGAGACCAAGGAACATAGGAGGAGGGGAAGAGAGTACTTCTCTAAGGGAAAGCATGCCTTTGTCAAATGGGCAAAGAATGCAGGCCGGATAGATATCAGTAGGCTGAAGGCCAAGCAACCTCCAGCGCGCCCTAAGAAAGGGAGGTCGGTAGACTACTCCATGTCTACTAGGGAGCAGGACGACTTAGTGGACGAGACCCCTACTCTCTCCGAGGAGGAGGATGAGGAGGATGAGGAAGAAGAACAAGGCAGAGGAGAAGCATCAGCAGCAGGTACTCAGGATACCCAGGGACAGGCAGTGGCACTTCCTAAAGAACCACGATCAGGTGTGTGGAATGTGATCCCCGTTATGGCGACAACTGGACCCCGCGCTCGCTCCCCCAGCCCACCTGCCCAAGCAGGGGAAGAAGCTGATCTGACGGTACTGGGCAGCAGACACAGACAGAAATCCCCAGAGGACAGGGGTGCCAGAAGAGGGACACGCGGGTGGGCCAGAGGTATGCCAGCCTCCCCCTCCGCTCAGGGGCATGTACCTCTAGCCAATGTATTTCAGCATCCTACTGGAATGCCTGTCTATGTGGGAATCAACACCCAAGTGGTTGAAGAGCAGGCCACCATCCTCCGTTCTCCTCGAGGGCCAACTTTAGAGCAAACAGGGTTCTTTAGAAGGCCAGCTGACAGACCTAGAGGGCTGTCCAGATCTAGGTCCAGATCTCCGTCTCCTGACCCTGAAGCCCCAGGAACAACCCCTTAAGGTGACACG
This sequence comes from Mesotaenium endlicherianum, assembly GCA_009602735.1. Classification (NCBI taxonomy): domain Eukaryota; kingdom Viridiplantae; phylum Streptophyta; class Zygnematophyceae; order Zygnematales; family Mesotaeniaceae; genus Mesotaenium; species Mesotaenium endlicherianum. Next base: position 313,880 of record WELA01006381.1, read on the forward strand.
CTGAAGAGGCAGTCAGTAAGGGAGGCTGGTCAGGTTCAGTTCCCTTATTTAAAATTTCTGCAGTTTAATGTTGTCGAGGCGACAACAAGTTAAGTTGAAGGGATTGTAATGAATCAGTATATTAGTAGATATAATATTCATTTAAATATAATAGTTAATTTAGTTCAGCCTGCTGAACTTTAGTTAGTAGTCAGTCTGCTGGACTTTACATAATTATCAGTTTAATGACTCAGTCAAAAGCAGCAGGCTGAAGTCAACTTAAGTCAGCTTGCTGACACATTCTTTGACAGCCAGCTGACTTCCGTGCTCGGTAGCAGCGAACTGCCTTGATATGCATCTAAGTACCACCTGCTAGATGAATGGCCAGATGACATCCCCATGATGGATGGCTATTCGGGATGATGGGAGATGGCGGTGGATTTGGTTAACCGAGGTCCTACCAACGTGGTTAACTCCCGGGTAGGCGGTGCCATCGCACTGACCGTTGAACAGTAAACTCATTCCATGTACATATGCTAGGCATTGCTCTCGAGTTCGGCATTCGGAAACGAGGCCAACTCTCTTGTACAGCTTACTAAGAGAGATCTGAATCCAAGGCGAGAAGCCATTGATACGCACTGTCTTCTAACCTTGCTTATGTATGAGTTTATTGATTTGCATCATTGATGCTAGTTTACTCGCATTTGACTTACGAGTATTATTTCCTGCTAGTGTATTGTCTTTTGCCGTTTAACTAGTTAACGGAAATACCATAAAGATTACTTGCTGACATAAAGATCTTTATTAATTGTTAATCGCCTATTTGGTAAGTCGATTCATTTCAGATATGATATAGCATACTTCAGATTTGGCTTGAAATTTGAAGTCTCAGGTCATTTTGCTGAAAAGAAATATGAAAAACTAGCTGACTTGATCCTAAATGCTGATGCTTAATATCCGCAACAATTCAATCACAAGCGCGAGAAATGGTTTGGTGTCTATGATTGTCAAAAAGCCACACGATTTCTACAATGCAATTGAAGGAGATCAGGCTGAGGACGATCGAGGTGATGAGTATGAGTACGAGTATAATGCTATACAGTCTAGAGGGAGAGGTGGATACTCTCGAGGTGGCTATGGAAGAGGTGGGGGTAGGACTAAGCGGAGACCAGCCTCAGCAAAATCTATTAACTACCACTGCCAGCAGCTGGGCCACTACAGAGAGCAGTGTCCGATCAAGCACCTTCCAAAGGTCGAGAGTAAGGACCAGCCTTTAAAAGACAACAACAGTCAGTAATCCAGTCTACTGACTGTGAGGATGCTAGAGACAGTGAGTCGTCACTAGCTACCCTCGTAGCAGGTATTATGGGTCCTGCTGAATTGGATTCACTATGCATGCCTGACAAACGGATAAAGGAGACCATCAGTAATATAGATCTCCAGAGAGTGCACACTCTGGATGATCTTGTTCCATCTGATGTCCAACATTTTTTTGCTAAGTCAGGAGAACAATGCAAAAGTCAGGAAACGGCATTGCCCCCTAGCCTACCGCATTGTATGATTTTAGGCCTTACTTGGATAAGTTTGTGCAAGATCTCTTGGATGATATTTAAATTTTCTCTAAAAATGAAGCTGAGCATGCTGGGCACTTAAAGACAGTCATGGACACTCTGAGAAAGAATCAGTTATATGCTAAAATGAGCAAGTGTGATTTCTTTAAGGGAAGTATTGAATTCTTGGGCCACGTTGTTTGTGAGGAAGGCATCAGTGTGGATCCTAAGAAAGTCCAGACCATAAGGGACTGGCCAGTACCACAGTCCGTCTCGAAATTTAGATCCTTCCTCACGTTGGCTAACTATTTTAGGTGATTCATTGAGAATTATTCCACAAAGGCAAGTAAATGACTGACCTTACTAAGAAAGACATTGGACATGTGTGGGGGGAAGAGCAGCAAGTTGCCTTCCAGACTCTTAAAAATGCTCTCTGTACTGCCCCAATCTTAGCCGTGTATGACCCCAGCAAACTTGTGCAGGTAGCTCCTGATGCTCTTGACTTTGCCATGGGTGCTATTTTGTTGCAGCCTGCTGACAAAACCACAAAGAATGGTAAGGTAAAGCAGGAGTGGCACCCTGTGCTATATGAGTCTATGAAACTCAATCCAACTGAAACTAACTATTATGTGCATGATAAAGAGCTGCTTGCTATCATTCATGTTCTCAAACAGTGGAGAGCATACTTACATGATAAAGCTTTTAAGGTGATTATAGACTATTCAGGTCTGACTCACTTTCAAAAGAAGTCCAAGCTGTCGAGGATGGAGAATCGTTGGAGCCAGATGCTGGAGCAGTTCCAAGTCCAGATTGACAACAAACCATGGAAGTTAAATCCTATTGATGCACTCTCTAGAAGACCTGACTTGCAAGAAAGGAACTTTAGTCAGCATGCTGTAGATAAAGTTCTTTGTGCACTCACTTCACTAAAGGTGAAAAAGTCCTTTCTCGAACAACTTGGGAAAGCCAACCTTTCTGACCCAAAATTTGAGCCCAGTCCCACTGATGGTGTGTGTCCTGCTATTGCACTCGAGTATAGGCTAAAGGGAGGGGTCTGGGTAATTGAAACCACTTCAGGGAGGCTGAAGCTGGTCATTCGTAATAACTGGGAAATACGGTCACTCTTACTGAGTCAAGCACATGACAGTTTACTGGGTGCATTTGGGGCAGGCCAAATTGTTGGCAAACTGGCAAAACATTATCATTGGCAAGGGTTGCCTCCGGAGGTCATGAAACATGTTAAGTCCTATGATCAGTGTCAAAAAAACAAGTCTATACACATTCCACTTGGGGGATTACTACAACCACTACCCATCCCAGCAGGACGATGGGAAATAATATCCATGGACTGGGTGGTAACACTAACTAGAATGCCAATGGGCATCATTCTATACTGGTAGTAGCGGATAAACTGACAAAAATGGTCATTTTCATCCCCACAACTGTCAAAGTAATTGCACGCGAAACTGCGAGACAGTTCTACAACCATGTAGTATGCCAACATGGACTACCCTCTAATATTATCTCAGACAGAGACTCTTAATTCACCTCTAAGTTCTGGAGAGCTTTAATGGAATTAATGGGAGTCAAACAGCTGCTCAGCACAGCAAACCACCCTCAAACTGATGGGCAGACTGAAAGAACTAATCGAGTTCTGCAAGAGGTGCTGAGAGCATATATTAACCAAAAACAAGATAATTGGGATGACTTGTTGCCTCAAATCCAATTTGCGGTCAATTGTGCGGTGCATGCGTCAATGGGAAAGACTAGTTTTGAACTCAGTTTGGATAGAGTTCCTAAGTCTCCTTCAAATGTGCTAGGGGAGTCTTTAACTCACCCTGAGGGGATTTACAACCCGGTGACTCTCCAATTAACTCAGGAGTTTGCTGACATCCTGTCAGAAGTTCGACAGAATTTGCACAAAGTCCAGGAACCGTCGGGAAAAGACATTTTAAAAGGGGGATTTGGTCAAACTGCATTCTCAACACCTATACGTGCCTGGTGTGGTCAAAGAAAAGCTTGGTCCGGTTTGGGTCGGTCCATATTCGGTGGTGCGCCAGGTAGGTCAGAATGCTTACATACTGAACATGTCAGCGAAATACAAGGGTCACCCAGTCTCGAATGTCTCTTTCCTGGAACCATACATCAAAGGTGACACACTGTTCATAGGTCAGTTACCTGTCCAACCGGGACCGGTCCCCGCTGTCCGGGAGGATGAACCTGAGGAATATGAGGTTGATGAGATTTTAGAAGCTCGCTTTGTCCGTTGATTATCTAAATATGTCATGAAATATCTGGTTAGATGGAAGGGTTATGATGCCTCTGGGGACACCTGGGAATATAAGGACCATTTGACCATTGCCAAAGTGGCGTTGAAACGCTTTTACCTTCGGAAGGCTGGGACACCTCCCTAACTGTCGTTTTAGTGAATGGGAAGGTGTCAGGAGGTCCTGTCTTCATTTACGTTGGAGGGAAAATGTGGCCAAACATGGCCTAAAGTGATAGTTAGTGACAAAAAGTGATAGTAGTTGACAGTGAGTAACAGTTGTGACAGGCAGCCCAGTGACAGTTGAAACAGGCAACCCACCGTACACATTAAGTTGGAGGGAGTGGGATAAACATCTCAGAAACTAGCCGATTGTCAATTGCCGTTGCGTATCCATCCTCCACACTCAACTGCGCTCACACTCACTCCTCACACTTTCAATTTACTTACACTTGGATGACTCAAAAGTCTGAACTCAAGAGGAAAATAAGGGCAAACGAGGCGCAGGCGGAGTACAAGGAGTTCCATGACGACATCGAATCATCCTCTATCTCCTCTCGAAAATCAAGCGACTACAAGTACAGCTTGAGGCTCAGGAGAGGAAGGAGGAGGAAGAACAGGCCAGGCTGAGACAGGAGGAGCAGGACACAAATGCTGCAGAGGAAGCCAAGAAGGCGGAGGAACAAAGGTTGGCTGAAGAGAGGCGAAAGCAGCAGGCTGAGGAGGAAAAGAGGTCAATCAAAAGCTACCGCTACACGGTGATGGGCAAGGGCTTTGACTTTTTGGAGGAAGCCTTCAAGTATGCCTAGAGAAGCCGAAGTGAGTCACAGAAGGACATGCTGCAGCGGGAAGGGGAGACGTCTCAAGGTTTTGACAAATACATAGAGGTCAGCACAGGGCTTACACTGTACCATGACTATGCCAGGATGGTGGGATATACGATTCGGGAGGTCAAAGCATTGGCCCAGATAGGTGAATCTGAAACGGTGCCAATACCTGGGATCTGGGGCACAAACAGGGTCATCACATTGATCTCTATACATACAGACAGCTTCAAGGATACCACTTCCCACAACCCGGTTCAAGACCATGTATAATGAGGTGGAGAGGAGAAGCTGGGAGTTCTTGGGAAGGGAGACCACCCAGTTGGATTTCTCAGGTCACTGGTACCCCTGTAATTTGAAGAGTACAGATCCTGCTTTCTTTCTACAGCCCACTGACTGGCGCTGGATGACCATCACCATGAAGGACCAGCAAAATGACAGAGCAGAGGAAGAAGATTTCCTGGCAGATTTGCAGGGGAAGATAGTGCTGCCATCTCACGTTGCAGCATGGCACGTAAGGCTGGATGGAGTCAGGGACTGCATGAGTCAGGAGACATAGGAGAATAGGACCAAAGCTAGAGATTCTTTCTCTAAGGGGAAACATGCTTATGCCAAATGGGCAAGTAAGCAAGGCGAGAAAGACCTGTGTGCGGTCAGGACCCAGCAACCCCCGCCTGCACTCAAAAGGGGGAGGTCAGTGGATACTCTTCTTCTCGGGAACGGCTGGAGGAGATGACCACAGAGATTCCAGAAGTCTCAGAGGAACAAGAGGACGAAGAGGAGGAAGGCGCCGAAGAGGAGTTTAGTCTTGCTGAGGCACAGATCCCCGCTACATCCCCCACTCTACAGCAGACTAGAAGTGCCTTTGCACAGGCAGTCCTGCAGCAATTGAGGCATACCAGCCCACCAAGGGACCCAGATCTCCAGTGGCTGGGGAGTTTCAGCAGGAGGAGTCCCACCCCAAGAGGTGAGACTCTGTCAGACAGTGCAGACAGAAGGGTTGCCAAGGAGGCAGCCAGAGCGCAACCAGCATCCCCCTCTCATAGAGGGCATGTACTCGTAACCCATGTCATGCAGCACCCCTCCGGTATGCCAGTGTATGTTCTTGTCAATTTGAGAGCTGCACAGGAGAGAGCGGTCTCCATCAACTTTGCAAACAATGCAAGAGCAAGCTGCCCAGTTGCTGCGTTCACCCCTTGATTCACCTTGGTCTGAGTCCCCAGGTTTCAGGAGACCATCAGACAGGAGAAGAAGATCCGGTTCCAGGTTTCGCTCCCGAGAAGATTGAGCCCCTGGTACTTAGTTTGCTGTTGTCTTTGTTTTAGATTCAGTTGGTTGTGTTGCATGTGTGTTACTTTGTTATAAATAATAGTAGGAAGTGTTGTCGAGTCGACAACAATTTAAGTTGGAGGAATTGTAATGAATCAGTATATTGGAGAGATATAATATTCAATCAGATATAATAGTTAAATAAGTTCAGCGTGTAGAACTTTAATTAATATCAAGTCTGCTTCATATTTCATACTTAGTTAAATGACTCAGCCGGGGGCAGCAAGCTGAAGTCCATTAGGTCAGCCTCTTGACTTGTGTCAGCTTGCTGACACATTCTTTGACAGTCAGTTGGCTGCCGTACTCAGCAGCAGCGAACTGCCTAATTATGCATCTAAGTGTGGTGTGCTAGATGAGTGGTGTAACGATCCGCCGCGTGGCTGGATGCGGCGCGTGCGACATGTCGCGTGGGGCAATAGAATTGTCGGTTTGAATTGTATAAGTACAATTGGCGCGCGATCAAAGTACCTCGAGTTACCTTTTCGTTCGTATCGCTACAAGTGGCCTTAAGGTGGATGGCGATTCGAGATGATGGAAGATGGCTGTGAATTTGGTTAGCCGAGGTCCTACCAACGTGGTTAACTCCCGGGTAGGCGGTGCCATCGCACTTGCCGTTGAACAGCAAACTCATTCCATGCACATATGCTAGACATTGCTCTCGAGTTTGGCATTTGGAAACGAGGCCAACTCTCTTGTACTGGTTACTGAAAGATATCTGAAACCAAGGCGAGAAGCCATTGATAGGCACTGTCTTCTAGCCTTGCTTCTGTATGCGTTTACTGATTGCATTCTTGATGCTAATTTACTTGCATTTGACTTGTGAGTATCGTTCACTGCTAGTGTGTTTGTCTTCTGTTGTTAATCGATTATCAGAAAATACAATAAAGATTAGTCGCTGATATAAATATCCTTATTAATTGTTAATCGCCTATTGGTAAGTCGATTCATTTCACTTAGGCATTCATGAGAGAACCTTAAAAATGATGAGAGGGTGGAAATCAGCACAAGCAAAAATGTATGTCATAGGATTAGACATTAAAGTACAACAAGCTTCTGTTGCCATTGCAATACCTAGAGTAGGAGAGAAAACACCCCATGTTCGAGAACAACTCACAGCAACTTTTCAGAAGAAGAGGAAGGCAAAATAAACAACTGAATACTAACAAAAGAACAGTCAGCTGTGCAGGTACTTGAGCAGAAATGAGTATACAAATTAACGTATGATTAGCTGCTGTTGTATTGATGTTCCTTTCTCCTTATTTTCCCTGCTTGCCTCCCTACCTGCCTGTCTACCTGCCTACCTGTCTAGACTTACCTCCTACTTCTACTTCAAACATACACTACTTTTCCTCTCTTTCTACATGTATGCTTTTCTTTTGCATTTTTTTTCACTATCTTTTTGTTTTATACAATAAAAGTCTCAAATCTTTACTTTATTATTTGCATATGCATGTATATCATAAATTGAAAATTTGACATGTGTCAAATCGTGATTTATGATACTACATGCACAAGTCATTAATTTAAATTCAAGATAGAAGTTATCAATGACATGTCATTCAAGTCTCGCGTCAATAAGTCAGAATGTAGAATCTCGAGAATTATTTTCAAGTACATTAGAGCAACCAGAGCAAGTTATCTTTCATTGCATAAAAGCAAGTGTTAGACTAGCTACTCCCCACCCAACCCCCCTGAGGATAGCTAGAGTAGAAATACATTTAAGTTACGTGCAGACATATGAAGTAGGAGGAGAAATAAAATAGATAGAGCAATTAAGTAGATAGCGTAATAAATAGACAGGATGGAGTAGCATTTTTATCACTATCTCTTTCTTCTATTTAATAAAAGCCTTCATTTTTTTTTTCTCTATTATTTGTATATGCATATATGTCATAGACTAAAACCTGAAGAGAGACTCATGGAATGAATGGGGGGTCGAACCATGGGGGGGAATCTCCCTTCGAGAATCCGGGTGAAATAGCGCCCAAAATTCAAGGTTTTAAATTAGCGCCCTGAAATCAAAATGTCAAATTTTGTACAGTGAATTAGCGACCTTTAATGAAGCAAATATTTATTTATAGCGCCCTGAAATCAAACTTAGGAAATTGAGTGACAAGATTCAAAAATTGAAGGCTCCGAATTCAAAGTCTCGGAAAATTAGCGCCAGTTTCCACCCCATGGGTCGAACAGTCGCCAGTTGCACTGGGCCTGCCGTTCAGATTCTTTGCTTCTCCAACGGCGTCGGGATGGAAATGTAAAATTGGAGTCGGGAACAGCGTTGAGCGTGCTGTTGAATGTCGTGGCGGGTCGTGGCTGATGAACTGCGCACTGAGAAGTGTCGCGTCTCCAGCGCCCCTGCATACATGGACTTTACTACGTGATATTACGCACAGTTTGAGAACATGGTACTTCGTAATAAACAAATAATAAAAGGCGTATGGTTCATACCGTTGCGCATAGTCAACGTCACTCTCTTTATGATATTGTTAGCTGAGACACTCTGATTCTTCACTCGTTGACGACACACTTTTACATCGGACCGTGGCAACGAGCGGTACTCCAACTTATATTAGCAACTTATTCATCACCAGTTATTTGCTTGAGGAACTTTCTTCTTGTGTGCGGATTATCATGTATGCTTCTTAGAATCCCATGAGCGCATCAGAGTCATGTCCACAAATTCCGGCAAGTTGGGTGGCCACCAAAGTCCTGCATGCTTCTTTTAACTGAAGACTCCTGGAGTGTCCGTAGCACGCTTGATGGCTGTCTGGCAGATACTAGCGTACCAGGTAAGACCTACTTGAGTTTTCTGCGCCTTTGCGTGGGCCACAGATGTCTCAGCTTTGCCTTCGTGATTGAATGCTGAGCTTTTTCCTTGGGTTCTGCAGGGGGTGAATGCTGCTCGGTTTTCCGCTCGACAGCTGCTGCGTGGAGGGCACGTCAAGGCCGGAGGACTTCTCAGCCATGGCTCCAGACTTTTTGATATCGTGCTTGAAAGGATCCCGAGAGGTCCGTTGGCGCCACCCTTTCTTCACTTGCATATTGTGGCGTGGACAGGTGTATGCCCTATAGCACGTTGCTATACACTCCTGTATGACCAACCTGTTGTCGTAACTGATCAGTGCATGCTTGCCTCGCAGGTGGTGGGGGTGTGTGGAAGACTGGTCTTGCAGTCAGGAGCAGCAGCAGCAGCAGCCAGATGAGGCGTGTGGAGCAGCTGGAGAGGGAGCAGTCTGCTGCTCTGCGGGAGCTGAATCGTACGGATCCCGAAGAGTACATCCGCTTCTTCGAGAGCAACCCCGAGCTTCACCAGAAGCCGGCAGCCCTGGAAGAGTACCTGCGCGCCCTGGTGAAGGTGGACCGCCTGGACGGCAGTCAGCTCCTCAAGGCCCTCCAGAGCGGTACTTCTACCAGCCCTGACCCCCACAGGAGCCTGCGTAGAGGGAGAGGGAGAGATAAAGAGCTGCTCCTGGAGCGAGCAGCTGGCCTTTGCTCCTGGGCCCTCTCTGGGCTGTAATGGTCAGACTGAGGATTTGTATGGGATGGGGGTTTGGGATTTTGGGTGCCAGGCGTGGCCGCAGCAAGTGGACTTCCGGGGGACATGGCAGGCGGGAGCGGGGGCGGGGGCGGGGGCGCAGCAGTGGCAGGCAGCAGGGGCCCGAGCGCCCTGAGGAGTTCAGCGGGGGTGGTGACCAAGGACGGCGTGCTGGGCACACCCAGTGCGCCCATTCACATGGTGGCGGCGGAGGGCGGGTTCAAGGTGCAGGCGTGGCGCACGCTGCGCACTCTGGCGCTGGCGTTCCTGCTGCTGTCCGGCATTGGGGCCCTCATGGAGGACAAGGGCATCAGCAAAGGTCAGTCTGCATCGCGTCACCGGCACACCGGGCATGGGTGTGGGGCGTGGGTATGGGTGGTGGTGGGGTCAAGCTGGTGTACCAAGGTGTGCGTTTTGCAGCAGTGATGCATAAGGGGGCCGCGGGAGGGTTGGGCGTGCAGGGCTGGGGCTGAACGAGGAGGTGCAGCCCAGCATGGAGAGCAGCACCAAGTTCAGCGACGTCAAGGGCGTGGACGAGGCCAAAGCGGAGCTGGAGGAGATCGTGCACTACTTGCGTGACCCCAAGGTGCGTGCCTCCACCTAGCAGCCGCCCCCGCCTGCCTGCCTGCTTGGGGCAGAGGTCCTCTGGGTGCTCACCGGTGCCACGTGCGCGCATGACGTGGCTGCAGAGGTTCACGAGGCTGGGGGGCAAGCTGCCCAAGGGGGTGCTGCTGGTGGGCCCCCCCGGGACGGGCAAGACGATGCTGGCGCGCGCCATCGCGGGCGAGGCCGGCGTGCCCTTCTTCTACTGCAGCGGCAGCGAATTTGAGGAGATGTTTGTGGGCGTGGGCGCGCGGCGCGTGCGCGACCTCTTCGCGGCCGCCAAGAAGCGCTCTCCGTGCATCATCTTCATGGACGAGATCGACGCCATCGGCGGCAGCCGCAACCCCAAGGACCAGCAGTACATGAAGATGACGCTCAACCAGCTGCTGGTGGAGCTGGACGGCTTCAAGCAGAATGAGGGCATCATTGTGATTGCCGCCACCAACTTCCCCGAGTCGCTGGACAAGGCGCTGGTGCGCCCCGGCCGCTTCGACCGCCACGTGGTGGTCCCCAACCCCGATGTGGAGGGCCGGCGCCAGATCCTGGACGTGCACATGTCCAAGGTGGGTGCTCCCCGTTCCCCTCTCAGTGGATCTGTCTTGCCTGACCGAGTGAAACGACGAGGTCCACCCACCACGGGACTGCATGATGGCGTGGGCTGCACGTGCTGCAGGTGCCCAGGAGCGAGGACGTGGACCTGATGATCATAGCGCGCGGCACGCCGGGCTTCTCGGGCGCGGATCTCGCCAACCTGGTGAACGTGGCGGCGCTTAAGGCGGCCATGGAGGGGCGCAAGGCCGTGGGCGCGGACGAGCTGGAGTACGCCAAGGACCGCATTATGATGGGCGCGGAGCGCAAGTCCGCCGTCATCTCGGAGCAGTCGCGGCGCCTGACGGCGTACCATGAGGGCGGCCACGCGCTGGTGGCCATCCACACGGCCGGCGCCATCCCCGTGCACAAGGCCACGATCGTGCCGCGCGGCATGGCGCTGGGCATGGTATCGCAGCTGCCCGAGACAGACGAGACCAGCGTGTCGCGCAAGCAGATGCTGGCACGCCTCGACGTCTGCATGGGCGGCCGCGTCGCGGAAGAGCTCATCTTTGGCGAGGGCGAGGTCACGTCGGGCGCATCGTCTGACATCGTGTCGGCCACGCGGCTGGCGCGCGAGATGGTCACCAAGTACGGCATGAGCAAGGCCGTGGGCATCGTGGCGCACGATTATGAGGACGACGGCAAGAGTGTCAGCACGGAGACGCGCCTCTTGATCGAGCAGGAGGTGCGCGACCTGCTGCAGCGCGCCTACGACAACGCCAAGAGCATTCTCATGGGCCACGAGCGGGAGCTGCACACGCTGGCCAAGGCTCTGCTGGAGCACGAGACGCTCACGGGCTCCCAGATCCTCGGCCTGCTGGCGCAGGCCCAGGCGGGAGGGGGAGCGGTGCAGGGCAGCATGATCACCGTGGGGGCTGCCAGTGCTGCAGCATCCGCAGCGGCGGCGGCAGCTGCTTCTGTTGCCCACTCCTAAGGTCCGAGTGGTGGCCACATCATCGGGATATGCGCCATCATGTATTATCTTCGCTTGAGCACAAGCTCTTGCGGACCTGTGCCTTCTGCCGACACGCTGCATTCCTCTGTGACTATGCACAAGGTGTAGTTTCTGATAAGTTTGCTTGCGGGCATTCCTGAGGTGAGGTAAGTGCGGGCCGCACGATGATCGTGGCCTCTTGCTGTACATATAATCGTATACTCCATACCTTCAGTTGATGTCAAGTCAGAGTACAGAAAAGTATATTTTGTTTGGTAGCAATGCTGCCACGAAACGATGAGGTATGGCAAGTATATTGTGAGGTAGCCTATTGGAGAGTGAATTTGTCTCCCTTGCCTTGTGGGCAGACAAGTGATAAGTTGTAGCACCTTCTTGAAATTGAATATTAGTGGTCTACTTAAATTTTGCTATGTCCTTATATAGACTCCTTGCCAGTAATGTCGCATAAGCTTTTTTTGTCAACTTTACACAGCTGAAAAGGGCCCTTTGCTATGCCCAAAAAATTACGACGCGTAAGTTTGTCTTGTGTACAACCATGGTTGGTGAGATGGCAGAGGTTCTCTCACACAGGGGGGTAGTCGGGGTGAGTACTTAGGGATGTCAATCTCCTTGATAGCAATTTATGCTGCTCCAAAGGAACTTGATTGGTCTATGTGTCAGCTCTCCATGGCTACCATAGCATTTGGCATTTGTGCTTGTGTTCCTTACCTCAGGTCAGTAGGTAATGGTATTCCACTGCGTTACAACTTTAACAAGTAAAATCTTATTTGTACATGTAGGGGATTGCAGCTTCGCAGGAGGTTTCGATAAAAGCGCTTGTCTGGAGTACAAATTGCAGAGACAAATGTGTTTTCAACAAGCAATATTATTCTTCTTAACATACGTAACATTCGCTGCCTCAAGATTTTGCACAATGGGTTTTCTATGACTTGTTGTAAGTGGCATAAATATTTTTTTTAAAAAAAATCCATGCAATATTGCTCAATACAATCGCAACTCCCATAAAGTCATCATACAAATAGCATTTACGACTATGCTTTTCTTTACAAGCCTACAACTACAAGCCGAAGCTTGGCAAGCCTATCAACCTGCTATATTTGTATTCATTAGACCAACCCTGAGGAATTGTTCATGCATTTCCTTATAATATGTTTATGGTGAATCATCTTGGGAGGACATAGTCTGGTACGCACCAATGGGATATATTCAACGAGCTTCATGACTCATGACTCTTTTCCACTGATCAATAAAATATGGTGAAAAGTTTTCCACACATTTTAGAACATCGATCATTTTCCATTCTACGACTCATGAAGTAGACATCCTCAATGTCAAGCCCTGATTAACAATGGTCATCGATGCCCGTATCATGGTCCTCAAGTGTTCTTGATGGTTCATAAGTCCTTTTTATTATTGCAACTTGGGTATATTTTGAAACCAACCAACATGCTTGGAGAGCTTCACGTAAGCTTGAATTTCAAGCAAGTGAACCAACTCCCAACGGCATGTCCACGTAAAATGCATCAACTATTGAATGCAAAAGTTGGCCCACTTCAAGCTCATCTTTCATGATACCAAATACTTTTTAAATATGGTAATGAAATATTTAAAGATGAACAGCGTCAAACGCTTCAAGCAACCAATTAGTAAGAAATATTATCTGCAGAGTTCAAATTGCTGGGGCTTCACATTGAGATCTTCAAAGTGGGTTTGTTCAAATTTATGTGGTTGGGAGAAAACTCTAACGTCAAAATGGTGAATTGAATTTTGCCGCGCACAATTTAAAGTGTTGCTCCTGTTCCCTGAAGGCTTGCCGGGTGGTATTTAGAAATCGCTTTACAATTAGTGAAATGAATTGAAATCTAAGGAGAAGGTTGTGAACTAGAGTCAACTACACTGACCTTGAAAATATCCGGTTTGCTGCAGTCCAACCTGAGTCCAACGGTGTACCAAGACGCCAAAATGTTGACTGGGTACCATCACCATGCCATAAACATGATGTGTATAGTCGTGCGTGAAGTAGTGGGTAAGTGGTAAAGAATAAATTTGCGTTTCCGAGCACTCGATCATCGTCCGTGCGCTCCTTGCTAGACAGATTCCTCTTACTTTTGTGTCCTGCCTCTGTGATGTTACTGCCACAGACCTTCAAATACGTACAGAGGTCTTTCAGCGGGTGAAGTTTGGCGTCTAATCATGGACGCTTGGTTCCAAAAGGCCAAAGCTTTCGCTGAGGAAACCGCTAAGCGTTCTCAAGAGCTTGCTGCCCATACAGCAAAGATTTCTCAAGAATTCGCACAGGATACCGCCAAAAAGTCTAAGGAGCTAGCACAAGAGACAGCCAAAAAAGCTGAAGTCGGCTTTAAGGCCCTAGTTAAGGAACTGCAAAGTAGCGGGACAAATGTCACCCTCCCATCTCCTAAATTAGCTGCATCTGAGAAAGAGTTGGATAGTTATGGCATTACGGAGGAACTCAAGGAATTTGTTCGGGGAATAACCTTGCGAACATTTAAGGACTTTCCCCTCGAAGACGTGAAGTGTATCCTCTTATATCTAGCACCACACCTTCATCTATTCGTTGTGCGCGCTAGTTCCTGTTTGATGCTTTATTTTCATTCTTGAATGGCCTACTTAACTTTCTGGAGTAGCTATTTCGAAGGAGGGACAAGTAGTGGAGGATGGAGAAGAGGAGGCTGTTGAAGCGGCAGCGGATGCTGTTGGCACTGCAAAAGATGCGCCTGTTGTGGGGGGACAGGAGCTGACTGAGTGGCAGGAGCATCACGCTCTGCTTGTACTTAGAGCTGTCCCTGTATGTCCATCATCCCTCTTGAATGCTAGTGCCGCTTACTGGCCAATATGGCACATATTGTTGACTGTGTCAGATGTGGGTATTAAGAGTTCTTTATGAAAATAAAAATGTCGCCAAAACAGATGTAAGCATAGGTGTTGGGGGGGCATGAGTTGCTACCAGTTGCTGCCGAATGGGGTGCAGAAGTGTGATATTGGGTAAGGGCTGTGTGCGTGTGTTTGGGGGGTGATGGGTACAGGAAATTGCAAATTTCAGATATTTATTGTGCCCAAGGAGGATGACAGAAAGGCGCTTCTGGCGGATCTATTTCCTCCTCGTCCATTCCCACATTGCTCCGTGAGTGCACACCCTTGCGGCCAGCCATCAGTGACTCCGATCATAAGGATGCAGGTGTCCTGACATAGAAGCTCTGGGAGGTTGGGCTGTGTTTCTCAGATATGAAGCCAGAGCTAAAGAAAGAGCTGCAGCAGCTCAGGCTCAGGTACCTCCTATTGAAGAGCCTGCTGCTGCTACTGCACCTGCTGTGCCTTCCAGCGCACAGGTGCCCATTGTCCTTCAAGTTGAGAAGGAGAGCTTGCCCCATGACGTGCCTAGTACACCCGGAGCAACAGACACAGCAGCAAGCAACAAGGTCAAAGGTGATGAACAGGACCTGGATGCGTTCCTCATGGACGCACTTGGTGACGCTGCTGAAGGTGCAAAAAGCTCTCTGCCCCCCATCTTCTTCACTCTACGTCTTTTCACTCTGCAATCAAAATACACGAATAAGCAGCTGTGAACACTTTGCCAAACAAGGGACTGTTTTGGTGCTCAGGGGAGGAGGACGACGATGGTGATGATGAGGACTTCGACAACGATGCCTTTGACAAATTTGTCAATAACGAGGTGAGGGCCATCTTCAACTGCGTGCTTACTAGAGACCAAGATTGCGGCATCGTCTATATGCCTACTGTGGGTCTTTGTGTAGAAGCCCTGGCCCTATTCCTGGATGATTCACAAATGTGTCTGGAGTTTATTCAGGCATAGTGCGTCTGTACAGCAGCAGTCTTGAGCCCTGGTACTGTGATGAAGGTGCTCATTCATCCCACATATGTTTCTCTCTTTGAGAAGTTAGCAAACCACAAGCTTCATTTTTTAGCGTTGAAGCAGCCCCAACAGATTCAGTGCATAGTGTTCTGAACAACATTCCAGTTATACTGACAGTGGGGGTGTGCCCCCCGTCTTGTATGTTTGAGGACAGGCACTTGACAGTGATGGCGAAGAGAAGAAAACAGCCGGCAAAGATGCAACAAGTGTTGCAATCAAGTCTTGACGCCACTCCTGTATCTAGCCCCACAAGGTTTTGTGCCACTGTTATCAACTGTCACCTCAAAACCGGCAGGCTTCACCTTAGGTACCAGCGGTGAAGTGCCCTTAAGTACTGTGGTAAAGCTTATAAGTTAGTTCATCTGTTCGTGAAGTACCTCTTTGTATGCTATCTGTAACTCGTCTGTACATCCACTCAAAAGTGATCTCAACGTACTCAGCGACAGGCAGCCTAGAACGTACGTGTATTATTGGCACTGCAAAAAGTACATACTGGGTAGGAGAGTGTGACCCTTATTGTATTAATACTGTAGAACTCTCACACGTGCTGTCTAGTGTGCTGAGTCTCGCTCCCAGCCAAAGTCTCCCACTGCAGCACTGGCTGGAGATCAAGCTTGCCAAATAAATGTGTACATGGAATGAAAGGGGCTCTGATTGGAATTGTACTACCCCGAAATCTGTATTCACAACATAGATTGACCATGAAAGTCAGCATGTTTGTATTCGTCATGTGTGCCCTTAATCGTTGTACTCCTACATTTTTAAATCTGTGTCATTGCAGCCTACACAGACTTAGAAGAGCGAGGGAAAAATGTCCGTACTCTCTGAAGTACCCCTCACATTATGACCCTGTGTTACAATAGGTATTATTGCAAGGCCTATATTCACCTTGCTCCTAACACTTGGTACGATTGTACAGGTGCTATCATAAACTGTAGTCTTCCGGACTGTAATACTCGGCCACAAGCCGGTATACATACGAGGGATTGTGGCCACCACTGCAGAAAGCAAGCACACGAAGATGTCAGTTACCCCAACCTCTACCAGAAGCTGCATCAGCAACCAATAATGAAAGAATTATTGTACACGGGAATGGACAGGTACACAGGTACAGTGAGTGCCAAGTGCCAAAAAGCATGGTCTGCATGCAGGAAAGGGGCCTCATCCATTGCCACGGCAAGTATAAGAGCAGACGTACGTGTCAGTGATGAAAAGGCTGACAAGCTCTGAGGGTATGAAATCGTAGGTGGGGTTGAGAACGTCAAGGCGCGCTCCCCCGCCGCTGGTGTCCAGCAAGTCAGATATGTCTCCATTGTCAATCACCTCCGCCGGCGAGCGCATGTCATTTAACATGGTGCTCGCATTGTGGGGATACTCCGGGCACAGCTGCTCAATTCAGATCCCTACATGCGCATTGCTCAGGAAGTGCTTGAGAACTGCAGAGCCCATATGCAGCCACTAGGCTAGTGCTGCTGATGGTGACAACCAGAATCACAGCAA
Organism: Mesotaenium endlicherianum; assembly: GCA_009602735.1. Lineage (NCBI taxonomy): Eukaryota > Viridiplantae > Streptophyta > Zygnematophyceae > Zygnematales > Mesotaeniaceae > Mesotaenium > Mesotaenium endlicherianum. The sequence continues at coordinate 330,904 of WELA01006381.1, forward strand.
CAGAGGAAGAACATACCTTGAAGACACCAGCAAGGACAACGAAAGGAACAGCATGTTGTCTTGCAGCAAGGGCAGCCATATGGCACCCTGTCGGCGCCACAACGCCCCCATTAGCCATGACGGCATGAGCGGCAATGATGACCATATTGCAGCGTGCCATCATTGCATACACAGCCGAGTCTGTGATGGCCGTTGTCTGCACTCCTGCTGCAGACAGCTCCTGTGCCAACACATGGCCCTCATACCTGTTCTGCCCCCGACGCCATCCTTGCCCACTTGCTCACACATGAGTGACTGGCAATGCCGGCAGCTGTATAAAGAAACCTAATGAAGGTGGAGAAGAAGGCGAGATCACTGACCGGGGTGCACCTTCTGCCACAACCACCTGGAATGATCGCTTCTTTCTTGCCTCCAATAGAAAACTTAGAAGGGTGTACGACCTCCCCACTGTCAGGATGACCTCACTGCAGGCAGTTTGGCAAGAAGAGAAGCACAGCACCGTCATTCCCTGTCCTTGTCAATCTCCAATCTCCAGCAACACCCGCATTCACCGCGAAGATAGCGATGATACTGAACGGCGACAGAGAGCAAGTGCTTGTGAATATTACTTCTGGTGAATGTGCTCCAGGGCCTGCTCTGCCACCTGGGAGGGAAAGTCATCAATCTCAGTGATGAGCTCGTTGATGCCCTCAATGACATTATGCTTCAGCTTCCAGCTGCGGCTCACTTTCTCCTTCTCACCTGCACTTGTCCACTCAGCACAACCAGTCTTTAGGCTTTTGAGTCCACTGAATACACTTTCAGAATAAGAAAAGGTCATGGATGACAGCAGCAGCAGGATGAACCTTTGATCTTGTCCGAGTCAGAAGCGAGTGAGGAACTTTCTTGTTGCCGCTGCGGCAAAAGGGCCGAGTCTAACACCATGTGCAGTGCCTTCGCCCGCAAAGTGCTCCTGTTGGCTGCCACGGCTGCCACGGCCGACATGTGCTCCTCATGCTCCTGACTGGACTCCTCATGGCCAGAGGCATCTGAGTCAGCACCAGCTGCACTCAGGGCTGACAAAGAGGCATCTTCTTCTCGGATGATGTGGAGCACTCGCTTCACCACGTTGCCTACTGCTAGCTCTGCTCTTCTCCCCGACCACCACTCCCCATGCTTATGGTCAGAAGAGGGAATCCAGCCACTTTATCATAAAGCATCAACTAAAGCTAAACTTCAGCAAGGTGACTATAAACTTGGTGAGTACCTATCGGATTGCCTGCTGTGAGGCGCCGACCGACATTTTTAATGGCATCCAGCAGTGCCGCAGCCTGGCCAGTTGCAGGTAGGCGTTGATGTGACACCACCTGCCTCAACAGTTCTGCTGTTCTCTTTGCTGTGTCAAGCGAACCTCCCACCAACCTGAAGTCACCATGAGATTCAATTGCACCTTCACGAATAAGCATGCAGCGTATAGGTGCATGGTACACGCCACTTCTAATTGCCGTAACCCGTGGCAAACCACAAAGGCCGGTGTGTATGCTTACAAAAGTTCAGTGCCTGAAGGCAGGGTTGTGAAACTCCTCTTTTAAAAAAGACAAATCCGTTAATTCAAGGTAGTGATTATCATGGCCTCTTATGCCACAACAAGCACATTCCTTAGGCTGCTTGAGATAAGAAAGCACAGTAACAAGAAAATACATGGAAAGACCTGTATCAGCCGACATCTGGGCTCGATCTCCCAAAGTGAGCATTTATTATAAGCTGTTTCAGTACTTTGATGCGAGCTGAGGCTGCCACGAAGGAGTAAAGTGTACCTGCTTACCTTCTCCTCAATTTGGTGACGAAATCGTCCACTTGGGCGTGAAGGTCACCCATCTTCAGAAGCTGGAGGGCAGACTATATAAGTGTCTTGGGTCCGACAGCCTTGCATGAAGTCTGATAAAGGGCAAGTAACCAATCATCCGAGTGTTGTACTCAGAGCTAGTGAGCTATGCTCGTCCGCTGGGCATCGGTTGGCGGTGTCGCGAGTAATATACTTCTGAAATAACAAACGTCGCTCATCCCTTCTTTTTTCTACGAGTGCCGTTTCGATCTCAACCCGTTCGGAAGTCATCGTCTTCGCGCTTTTCCTCCCGTTGCAGTTAGCACGTCTACTCAAGTATATAGAGGTACTGAGTTGATCAAACTGGAGTCCATCGTCAAACTAACATAAACCTTAATGGAGACAGCAACGACCCGGATGGCTAGTAGGTCATCTACTCGCCATGGTCCATCTGCTGTCTTCACTGGTCGAGTCCGCAAATGGAGGAAGAAATGGTTCAGAGCAGGAGCAGGAGATCACCTGGAGGTTCTCAGATGGGTGGTTATTAATTCTGCAGCACCGAGTACGACAGGTAGCTTTCATTAAGAAGAATGTGAATACTGGTCCTGAAAAAAAACTTTCGTGCGCATATTTGTTGTCCTTAAGGAATGTGTGCCAGAGAAATATAATTGGTGACGTTTTTACTGTGATTCCCAATGTAGGTGCACTGGAAGACTCGAACGACACCTTAGCTCCACAGAAGATCCAGTATCTGCCTGTAGGTTTGTGTGCAGCTCCTGACTACTTTTCTTTGCGTGTATTGCTTGTTACCTCTGGCGGAGATGGTCCTGCAGCTGAGCGAAGACAAAGTCAGCTGTGCAAGTCGCCTTAGACCCGTTGCCTTCAAGGTCCAAAACTGCTGACTTCTTCCTTCGGATGCCAGTGTCTCCGTTCTGGAGACTATAGAGTTCAAATCTCTTCCTGTATGTCTCCTGTGAGATAGCAATTTTAGTTAGTGCGCTGAGATTGTGTTATCGCAGGTGTCTGTATTAAAGTCAAGAATGAAAGAGAGGCAGACAGCGGACGCTGCAGCTGGTGAAAGCACACAGAAGGCTGAGGCTCAGACCTATCTCATCTCTCAGAAGCAGGCCGTGGAGGTGAGCACACTCTACAGGCACTAGATTCAGCGTTGTTTGTTGATCCAGTTGTAGAACTGACCGTGACAAAGGAGGTAATGTGATCACCCTCTCTTACGTCTGTCTTCAGCATCAGCATGTGTGCTGAAAGTCATTCTTATGACTGTTGCTTGCGCGGACCCCCGTATTGAGTTGAGTTATGGTCACATAGAGGTGGTGTATTTGCAGGCTGCTGGAGAGGCAACGTCAGACATGGGAGCAGCAGACGAGATGGAAGTGGAGACTGGGCAGGGCATACAGCAGGAGGCTGCAGGAAGGGGTGGGGGGGAAAAAGAGCTCCTTGTGGAGGATTCAGATATGCAGCCTCCAATGGGTGACTCTGATGTGGACCCTGTGATTGTGAGAAACGATCATAAGAACAAGGAGACTGAGGCTGATGTTGAGGCAGCAGCTGTTCGAGAGCATTCACTCGTCGTTAGTCATGCCCAGGATGATAGTGTTGGTGGGGATGCTAATTCACACGGAGAGGGACATATAGCACAGGTTGACGACGAAGAAGAAGCTTGATTTTGTATGCAGCTGCATCCAACTTAAAAGGGAGGAGATGGAGGCGACAGGTGATTTTTCTTCTTACAGTCTTGAGAACTCAAATGGGATTGAAAGCCCTTATCATGTATTATACATCCACTTGCAAGTAATAAAGTAGGATATGTTGAAGTAACAAAGTTGGGTTTCATCTCCAACCTCTATCAATAACGATGAAGCGCGGTCTGCTTGTTTCAACAGCCCTGCGGAATAGGTTCAAGTGTAATTTTGGTCAGACAGTAACATTCAAGCAGACACATCTTGAAACCTGTGCTTGTCAAGATACATATTATCCTTTCTCTGATTGGGCTCTCCTGTGCATAACATATCTTTGATTAAGCTTCGGCAAGGGAAGAGCATGGCCTAATGTACAGTGCCAATGCGTCACTGCATCAAGGGGGAGACCACGAGGTGGAGCATATGTTAACCATCTCGAACACCTCTCCTCTGTTGTCTGCATGTATTGCTGAGCCATCTCTCTTTCTATTTTGCCACTCTGGTCAAGTTGATATAGAAATAAATTCATTGCCTACATAGCATATGCGCAAGACAATTGTAATGTTGTATGAGTAAGTAACGCTGCTCTACTTCCTGGGCATTTGTTATCAAAAGAGGGCATGGCATGGCTCTCTGCTGCGAGAATGGTGTTGACCCGCTGCCTTAGCAGAAGTATTCTAAGACATCACAGGTGGCGGCTGGGATGACACACAATTGGCCCACAAATTGGCCACAGGCAGCAAGTAGTGGTGCCCTTCCCACTCCACAGCTGGCACGGCTGCAATGTGCAAGCACACATTGTATTGTCAATGTGTATGGGACGGGCATGACATTATCATGCATGCAGAATTGTCAACACAAAAGACCTGGAAACTTGCTTATATGACGAAACCCCAAAAGAAGCAGGTTCTTCCAAAAATGTCATTGAAAAACAGCGCGTACAAAGAGCAAATAATGAGCCGTCATAAAGAATCATTTCTATATAAGATGCAACACCTCCGACAAAGTATTGCGCCCTGCAACTCATGAAATGCAGCTTGCAAGGGAGGACAGCAGTCATGCAGTTACATTTTGATTATCTGTAATCAACGGAAGCATAGTGCACAGATGAGCCCTTGCAGAATCTGAGGCCAGCCAGCTCAATCACATGCAGGTACACACACATACCCGCATTTGGCATGCATCCAAAATCTGCCCCCCCATGCAGGAGTGCCTTTCTTTACATTTTATCACACTGGGATAGCCGTTGTACGTACAGGTGAAGGCCAGCAGGGGCAGCAGTGTGAAATTGCAGCAAAGCGACGGCAAGCGCTGCTGAGTGGCCAAGCTGTCTGCCACCTGCAAGGCTGCCACCTCAGCAGTCGCCACTGCAGACCTCACGCTCGGCCATGACGCACCAGTATGGCCAGCTAGTGCAGCATCCACAGCTGCCTGGAGGCCAGGGGCGGATGTCCAAGCAGCATTGCCCCTCTGCACTGCCTGCCACAAGCACAGCCCCTGTCCCTGCCCCTCTGCCTCCGCTGCGTGCAACCAGGGGGCGTACACCTGGCATGTTGCACACACGAGCACATGCACACAGCGCACCTGCCCGATGGCTGCCAGATATTCCCCCCCTGCTACCTCCCCCCCACAAGCACCACCCACCTCGTGATTTAGGTGTGGTTGTCTACAGTGCCAGGCAGGCAGGCACACACTGCGCCAAGATGACGTCAGCAGCAGGGGAGCAGACCGCACCTTGTGGGGTGTCCACCAGAGGCCCACTGCTCTTCTGCCACGCGCTGGTTGCTTGCTCCAGCAGCTCGGCACACGTGGAGCTCAGGGCCTGCCATGACGCCACGTGGCGAAGCATAGAGGAGGTTGCAGCAACTTGGAGCGTGTAAAACATGCGGACGGCATGAGCATGCTCTTTTGCTGCACCTTTCATGTCTCTCTGTGCCTGCCACCCCCTTCCAAACGCCAGCGTTGTCAGCGTGCTCCTCAGGCATTTCAATAACCCAATGCACACACCTGGCATCGGCGTGACAGCATGAGAGATCTCAAAAAAAGCTCAGGGAACGCACAAGTTGCACGAGGTGGTGCTGCTCGAAGCGTGTGTCCAAGGCGGCGGCTCTGGCGTCCCCGTCACGCTCTTGCTCCAAGCGTGCCGCCATGAGACTGACAGACGCCGCATGCTCCTCCACGCAGTCCAGCCCTTTTCCTCCTCCTTCCCCTTCAGCAGCGTTAGCGGACTCAAAGGAGAGCCAGCGCTGCACAGTCTCCTCATTGGCCACAGACGCCTCCAGTGCCTGCAAGGGCATCCGCCGAGACCACAGCTCGCCCATGACGTGAGTGGGCCTCCACCCACCAACACATGCCCAGACTCCTCCCATGTGGAAGGGCTAAGGGGGGCAGAAGGGGAGTAGGGGGGCACTCACTGCGACGACGCGCAGCCGCTGCAAACGAGCTGCCTCCTCCTCCTCCTCTCCCGCCTCCTCCACGCGCCTGTGCATGGCCTGCAGCGGTCCAAGAGTCAGGCTCACAATGAGCACCTGTCGTCTGAGAACAGGCCCTAGGTTGTACCCCTGCCATGGCACTGAGAGTTTGCAATGGGCAAGAGCAGCACTAGCATCCACTGCAGGATGGAAATGCACCCCCTGTCTGGGAAGCAGCTGTCTCAAGTGGGGCACCAGAGGGTGAGGGGGAGGGAGAGCGACCTGCAAGGGGGGCAGCGTTCGCGACGAAGCAGCATGGGCCCGGCAAGCAAGAGCGTCCAATATGCGCCCCGCCTTCAGCAGCCTGCTGCTCGCCGCCTCCTCCTCGTGCTGCAGCTGAGGGAGCACCCCAAGGTCCCCCTCCCAGCCGTCGTCCAGCTGCTGCTTCGAGGCAAGGGCAAGAGCCTTGAGGTGAATGCGCGGTGCTGCCAGCAGCGTGGCAGAGAAGGAGCGCGCCACTTTGCGGCTCACTTGCCCCTCCCCCATCGTTACGCCCAACCCGCCCTCCTCCTCCCCACTCCCACCCAGTGCACCGCTGCTGCTGCTGCTGCTGGTACTGCTGCTGGGGGAGTGGCCTTCTTCGCCATCGTCTGCTGCTGCTGCTTCTGCTTCTGCTCCCGCCGAGCGGAGACCAGATGACGCCTCCGCGTGGGACTCCTTGTCACGGCTCTTACTCCTCCCAGCTGGCGCTTTCTGTGGAGTGATGACCTCGAGCTGCTGAGGATGGTGAGGAGGAACGGGAGGACCAGCATCGCCACTGTACAAGGACGCGATCAGATCAAGAATGGTGCTGTCACTGCCCGCGGGACCGCAAGGGGCACCCAGCGACCCGTGTGGGGCTGCGGGGGGCAGCAAGGTGACCCCGACGTTGTCGACCACCTCCTTCTCCTCCTCCTCCTCCTCCTCGTCTCCAAACAGGGACAACGGGATGGGCTTGTTCTGAATGATGCTGATGCTGCTGCTGCTGCTCGTGCCACGAGCCGCCGCAAGCACGGCTGCCTTTTCCTCCTCCCCCCCTTCCACACCTCCAACGTCGGTTGCAAATACTTGCGCAGCTAAGGCCGGGACTGGGGCTACTAAGGCTGCGGCTGGGAAGGGGAGGGAAAGGGCGGCATCACTTCTACTGGGGCCTGGCCTCTCCTCGGCCATGCTCACAAAATCGCCAAAGTCATCGTCGTCGTTGTCGTCCGCATCAGCACCAGCATCAGCATCAACATCAGCACTCCCATCCACATTGTGAGCGTGATGCGGCGGAGCAACCTCCTCCTCCAGCTGGTGGCTCACGTTCTCGTTAAACGGAGCCTCCTCCACCGCTGCTGCTGCTGCTGCCGGCTCCCAGGAAGAGCTGGGACCTCCATGAGCTTGGCTTCCCAAGGGGGCCACGACTGCTGGAGGCTGAGGGCTGGGCTTAGGGTTGATGCCAGAAGAAGAAGAAGGAGAAGACGCAGGGCCAGCAGCGCTGGCAGAGGGTGTAGCCGTAGCTCGGCTGGCCACAAAGTCCCCAAAGAGATCGTCGTCCTCATCGTCCTCATCCACTTGTGTGCCGCCTCTTGCAGCTGCCGCCTCCTCCTCCTCCTCCCCTGCAGCGCCTGCGTGGTGGGGTGGTGCCCCCTCGGTCCAGGCCATTCCCTTGCCCGCGCCCTCCAGCAACGTTATGGCAGAGGCAGAGGCAGGGTCAGAGTCATCATGCTGCTCCCCCTCTTGGGCCCCACTCACACCGGCACCGGCACTGGCACTGGTGTCCGCCTGAGGGAGGGCCTCCTCCTCCTCCTCCTCCACCTCCTCTTCTCCAAACAAGGACATGGGCAAAGGCCCCACCTGAAGTTGGAAGGGCGGAGCCAGTTCAGCCGCAGGCGGAGGAGAAGGAGGAGGAGGAGCTGCACTCACGACTGAAGGACCAGAAAAGTCCCCCCACTCGTCGTCCTCACTGCCCTGCGGTGCTGCTGCATGCGCAGCGCTACTTTGAGCCTCTGCCTCTACCCTGGCACCAGTCCCAGTCCTGCCGCCGCTGAAAGGGTCCACTTCCGCTTCAACTTCCACCAGGGGTGGTACTGCAGGGGGTGTGGCGGTGCTTCTCACAAAGCTCTGTTGCGCGAAGTCTTCCACCGCAAAAGAAGGCCCGTTGGAGTTCTGAAATAAGCGTCTCCCTCCTGGCAGCTCCAACTGACCACCTCTGAAACCGACGGAGAGAACGGGGTCCAGAGGGGCATCATGTTGCTGCTTGCTTGCCTGACTGTTGTCTGTGGCCGGAAAAGGCCCAGCAGCAGCAGCAGCAGGAGGAGGAGGAGGAGGAGGAGGAGGAGGAGGAGGAGGAGGAGAAGCTCGAGCAGAGGTACCTGGAGGAGCTATACCGGACACTGCCCCCACACCAGCACTCCTCTCCTCTGCACTGGAGAGGCCCTCATCAAGTGGCTTTGGACTTTCTGGCTCACCGAAGAGGGACAGGGGTAAGGGCTCGGCTAAACTGCGCACCACAGGCACAGCAGCAGCTGGGGCCTGGGAGGTGGTTATGGCCTGTGAGAACTCCCCAAAATCATCAGACTCCTCTTCTGCGGGACTGGTTCCAAACACGTTGGGAGCTGAGGCTTGAGGCTTTGCACCAGGAGCAGCTAAGGGAAAAGCCTGAGATGGGAAAGGGGGTGCAAAGCTTCTAGCAATCGGCAATGACCAGCTGGGTTGTTGCATGGCCTGGGCCAGAGATGGGTGAAGTGTGAGAATATTGAGAATATTGCTTCCTCCAGATACTCCTACTGGTTGCATGGCTGACATGTTTGCACCAGCAGGGGACCAGAAAGCTGGTGCTTGAGAATGAACAGGGAAGGGCTGTGACAGGGCCTCAAGCCCTGCATGGTCGCTGTGACCCTGGAAGGTGGGCCCCTGAGCCATCTGCTCCCTTCTATGATCAGGCTTCAATTCTTCATCCATGGCAAATCGAGCTGAGCTTCTCGCCCTGAGATTTACTTATATTCCCAACATTTGTTCCACTTCAGTCCCAAGCCCAACGCCCTACTATCGAGCACGCGATTAATAACAGATCACGTCTCCAGAACCAGCCTTCAGTACCTCCATTCCAAGGCATCGAGTAGGCTACATGCCATTTGTGTGAAGTAGGTCGGCTATGGCGCAGAAGCAGCTAACCTTGCAGGAGCTTCGCTTGCAGAACTTGCTACCCCGATATAGTGGGAATGAATGGGCGCAAGTCCTGCCCATGGATGTCGGACCCCATTTAGATCAGGTTGCTACGTTTAGTCTGCGAATTTAAATCACTTTGAAGTCAAGCGTTGCATTTACAGGAGACAATATGAATCTAGACTTCCTTCTAGAGGTGCAATTATTGCTTCTACTAGTGTCTCGAGTTGAGCTCTTATCAACTGTAATGTAACGGTATGGCAGCAGTAGGTGGAGTGCGTACGAAGCAGCAAAGCTGGCATTGGTTGAGCTTGGTTGAGCTGTGTGTGTTTTCAAAAGCACGCGAGCAGTTCACTAGCCCGTGTTAACTGTCCAACGCGTACGGTAGTGAGCGAATGCTCGGCGTGGTTCATGGCACTTCCCACTATTTCAAAACCGACTGCACCCAATCGCCCTCACTCTACAACTTCAGTCTGCAACTTCTCAATTCCGATCTTATTCTTCGACATTTCAAACATCCGGGATAAGTGCTGTGAAGCATGAAGCCTGAAGGAGCAGGTGTCTTTTGTCCAACTGTGAATTAAACATCAGCTTTAAATTCGCCATGGGGAGAAGCTTATGGTCTTTGTTTCGCTTTGGCAAGTCAAAGAAGGTCAAAGCAAGTGCTGAGGTAGGCTCTCCGATGTCATAGTGTTCTCCGATGCTTACAAGGCTCGGTCGTTCCTTTGCTATGTGTTGCACCCTATTCATTTATCGTGTCTAATCTCTTCTGATTAGCTGCTTATGCGCAGTCAAACGCCGGACACTTTCTCTGGGATCTGAAACCAAAGCTTGTCAACCTTGTATATTCGCAAATACCTGGACATAATTTTCAGAATGTGAGTATGAAACTCCTTCTCACGAAGGGAGAAAATGGGTGTGCAGGCTTCCTCCAAATCGGTGAGCAGCTCCAAGACAAAAACGTCGCCTGTGCCACCTCCAGGCGCAGAGCAGGAGAAGCTGAGCGTGCTTCCACAACAACAGGAACAGCAGCTGCCACTACAAGCGCCACCTCCTTCTCATGATTTTTCTCTTGCTCCTCTCGCATCAGCGCTGCCTGCCTCAAGTTCTTCTCTGCCTGATACTTCACATGGCAATCAGATAATCAAGCCATCAGATTTCCATCCTGTCAATGGGAATCACAGTGGTACTCAGGTGAAGCCTCTTCTCTCCGGACCCAACAAGGAGGAGTTGGCTGCCATTAAAATCCAGACCCATTTTCGGGGATACTTGGTACAAAACCTCACACCAGACCTCACAGTCGGTTTGTAGTAACCGCCACAGCTGTATGCCAGCCTTCTGTGTCTGCTAGCCATTAAACGCCTGCAGCTCTAGCAGTCCCGCCAGAGAATTGCAGCTTAGTGTAGCTGCTATGATGACAGATTAGGCACTGCCTCGACTGTCAACTCATTGTTTTTTTAGAGGGGTTGTGGCAGGCAAGAAGAGCTCTGAGGGCGCTGAAAGGACTGGTTCGGCTTCAGGCTCTTGTGCGTGGCTACTTCGTTCGCAAGCATGCAGCGGTGACTCTGAGATGCATTCGGGCAGTGGTGCGAGTCCAGGCGCGATTCCGTGGAGCCCGCGTGCGCTCCTCCAAGTCCGCCTCTCTCCCTGCCTCTCTCCATTGTGCTTTGCCTGGTCACGGTGGCAATACTGTCACTAGCACGGGGGTGGGGGTTGTATTCAGAGTTGCGGAAAGCAGACCGCAGGAGGAGGCGTACTGAAGTGCAGACCAGGTGGCTGGCGTGGGGGGGAGCAGGAACGGGCAGCTGGTGCAGAGGCACCTGAGCAAGGTGCTAAGCAAGCACCAGCAGGAGGCCTCCTTGAAGCGCCATGAGCTGGGCTGGTGTGCCGCAGGCGGCACAGTGGAGGAGCTGCAGGCCCAGCAGCAGAGCAAGCACGACGCCATCAGGAATCGCGAGAGAGCTGCCAGCTATGCCAGCGCTCGAGCTGTAATCACTTGCCCTCTACCCTGTCCACTTCTCTTCACTCCATCCATGGCTGTCGCTGACTTGGCCTTGGAGATGCAGCCCAGTCACATGCTCACGCGTGGACTGAGAGGGAGGGCAATGTGCGGCCGGCCACTCCTCATGGCTGTCGTGCATGGCATGGTATGACGTGATGGCGCTTGGCTGGAAGCGGGCCGCATACTGCATTTCTGGCACTTGGGGGGGAAGAGGACTAGGGAAGAGCCACCAGTGACATGCCATTTAGTCAACTTTTGTGGACACGTATACGCTCTGATGATTTTTTTTTTTGGGGTGGATGTGCATGTGCTGATCATTACATCCAGCTCTGGAAGGAGGGAGCGAAGCTGCGCAAGTCGCAGATGGCCCTGGAGCACGAGATGGCTGGCTGGGGCTGGACGTGGCTGGAGCGCTGGATGCTTGCCCGACCCTGGCAGAACCACCCGCTGATTGTTGCCCCTGCTGCTGCTGCTCCTCCTCCCCCTCCTCCTCTCACTCCTCCGCCTCTTGCTGCTGCCGCTGCTGCTACTGCTGCTGATGATGATGAGAATCACCTCGCGTCACCGAGCTTGAGCCTTCCCCACAGTGTCAGCAGAGCGGACCCTGTGCGCAGCTTTGACTTGGAGATTAAGCGCTCTGCAGGGGGGCAGCAGCAGCAGCAGCAGCAGCAGATGCTGGATGTCGGCTGCTGCAAGTCGTGTGGGCGTCGCATTCGAGGAGGCGGGAGGGCGGAGGGGAAGGAGCTGTGCAACATCTGCGCACCCACCGTCTCTTGGGCCGCCAAGCTGGGCGCCGTGCCCCCATCGTTGTCGGGGCAGCCAGGCCTGGGGCACTCTGGCAGCGGCACCATGTCCGCCGCCACGTCGCGCCCCTCCTCCCCAAGGGTGTCGACCGCGGACCTTGCAGCCAGCAGGTCGGGCACGCCGCGCTCCTCAGCCTCGCGGCGGAGCAGCTTCGGGAGCCCCCGGGCTGTGCCCAGCTTCATGTCACCCACGCAGTCGGCTGCTGCCAAAGTGAGGGCCGCCAGCAACCCCCGAGTGCGGCGCAGCCCCGAGGAGGACGCCCGAGCAGTCAAGCGGCTCTCGTATCCGGCCGATGGGAAGGCGTCCATGCCCGGAACGCCTGTGCTCCGTCCGCGCAGGCTTTCGTCACCCGCTCTCCACCCTCGCCCCCCGTTTTGAGTCCCATTGCACTTCTGCCTTCCTGCGCCTGTGTTGGTGCCTCAGACCGTTGAAATGGTGCAGCACCTTTTTATGCGAGCTCTCAGGTGTGCTATGCAAGCTGGCCATTTGGCTGGGAGGTGGAAGCAACCAACATGTTCAGACAGAGCACAACTGCGCGTCTACACATTATTTATTCATATGATAGGGGCGCATAGATTCCCGCCCCTGGAAGTGGGTTGTGGGGTATGTATCACGGCTACATGACACGCTGTTGGCAGCGCCCTAGTACACGCAGGAGTGCTAGAAGATGGGGTATGGCTTAGCTATCTGGAGGGGTGCTCTCACTTCAGATTTTCAGTGCTCTCCATTGTGTGTCACCATTAGCGACCTCAGTCAACTTCCCTTTCAGAAAGTTTGTGCAGATCTCATTAGTCGTATAAATTAGAGCAGCTTAAATCTTTTCATCCTTGTCCAGTGCCTCTTCAACACCCAAACCTGGCATCTTTATGAATCTGAGACCTGGAGTGCACATGCACAATCGTTCCTGGTGATGCCTGTCCGTGACCCACGCCAATTCTGCTTTGCTGCTGATATAGCTGGCAGGATTGTATATGTGGCCAACTCTACTCACGATGTCTGCATACATGTCTTCCTGTGTGGTACTTCCCTGGCTACATGCATCCTCTGCTCTTCCCTTCCGTGTGCATGTGATTGTTGAGACGGACCAATGAACTCCCAGATGCATCTGCCATGTACTCTAGGAGTTGGTCGATGAAAACCGTGTGGCTGCAAAGATGTACAAGTAAATGGAGATTGTACCAAGTGCAACGTGTTGGGGCATGCCCTAGTTTCAGTTACTTGAGTAGAAGCAGCCCGATGCTATGCGCTTGCAGTTGGGTGCAGGGAGTTCAACCTTCGTGCCCCCCTCAGAAGATGCTGCGAGTTGAGATTCTTTATGCAGATTCCCTGAATTATAGCGCTGTCACTTCCTCTTCTGTGTGCCTGCTTGATTTTAAATTCGTAATAACACAAGGCCTTCTGGATTCCAAAAGGATATCGCCTTATTCTTGAGCCCTACCGGTGGTCCTCGGATGACTTTTGACGTCTAGTTCTGCCATCAGCAGTGTACAGCGTCCATCATGATGCCTACTACCAATAACTTGACTCAGTCCCAAAAGGCTGAGTCGATGCACAGGTGCTGGTTGTGCCAGAGACTCGATCCGGTAAGGGCAAAGCTCTTTCTGGCAGGGACGGCTGACAACCTGAATCATCACTAGGGCGTGCCCTTGGCATTGAGAGCCGAGAAATTTGCCATAGAGCAATGCTACGTCAAGCTTCTTGCATCTGTGGGAGGAGTGCCCATTGACCATAATAAGATAGATTGCTCGCTTGTGCTCATACGACTGCGGCTGCCACAACCCGCTATTCTTCAACAGCAGCTGGCTCCTGCTTGCGCTGCATTGCCAACACACACACCATGTCAGAGGCAGCCTCAGGCAGGCGGGTGCAGGTGTCCAACAAGTAGGGCGGATGTCTCTTCAGTCATTCAAACCTTTATAGCAGCTGTGTGTCTTCTCGCTACTTGCAGTAGCGCATGATCACCACAGGACCGTATATCAAGCCTTGATGCTGCTATGCTTTCTCGAAACAAACAAGCAATGGTGATCTGCTGCAGCCTCACTGCCTCACCCCAGGCAGCGCCGTCACCGAACCCGCTTGCACTGACGAGGCGCGGTGTACATGATCATGGTCATCGGTGGATGGATGGGATTGAGCAGCAGCACACAGGCTTCCTTGCTGCCCTTTCAGATCAGGCGATCAGCATGTGGGGGGCTCAGGAGAAAGCACTACTTACTTGCCCACATGCAGCTTGGCAGGCTTCGTGTCATGGCAGAGCATAGAGCAGAGCAGAAAGACGAGGGGGGGGGGGCTGGGCAGAGGGGACTGACCAAGGAGAGATACTTCTTGTGGAGGGCAATGGCCCGCTTGCACATCATTTTCAGATCGATCTCCTTGGCCGCCTCGTTGAACACCTGCACGTGCCGCGGCACCAAGGGTCAAGCAGGCGGAGCGTATGTACTCATCACAACGCAGGGCCTCCCCTTCTCCTCTCTCCCCACCTTATGGTGTGCCTTGCCTGAGGCCCGGAGTCCCCCCAGCAAAGCAAGGAGAGAGCACGGACCTTCATGACCTCGTCGAGAGCGCGCGTGTCCTCCAGCAGCGTGACACGCACTTGAACGATGAGCGCGGCCACGCAGAAGGTCACCGGGCGTTCCTCCCCATCATCCACCGTGGACAGCGCGTCCTTGCCCATGGCCGCCGCGTACCTCACCGTGTCCTTGCGGTACCGGCCCACGCCCCCCTTCTGGATGCCGCCTGCCTTGGGCAACGGCAGCGGCAGGGGCGGCAAAGCGGCGGGGGAGGAGGAGGAGGAGGCCAGGAGGTCCACGGCGGCCAGGTGGGGCGGCTCCTGGCGGGCGGTGGACGCCGCCATGACAGGGTCGTAGTCCATGGCCCACAGCATCTGCGCCCCCCATCTTTCCCTGTGACGACGCACACACTGCGCACCCGTGCCGCCTCACGTCGGGCACGCTGCAGCAGCAGCAGCAGCAAGAAGTTCTCAAACAACGTTGCGACATTTGTGGATAGGGGGAGTGTAGGGGCAGAGAGATGGCGCACGAGAAAGAGAGAGAGAGACAAGAGTACCTCCCAGAAGTAGAGGGTGTCCGCAAAGGTCAGCTCTCGTCGGAAGAGGACCATCATCATGCGCACGACAAAGAAAAAGGAGCCCGCCCCCACGCTCTCTGCATGCGTGCCAGCCCGCCCATGACCAGAATTACATGTCACGCCTCACATCACAGCCCTGCCATCATCCAGGTGCCAACCATCTCCGCAAGAGCACAAGGCCGTGCAGGCAAGGGAGGGAGGCCCCGGATGCGCACCCAGATGAGCATGCAGCGGAGGGTCCACGGCCACAATGATGTTGCTGAGCACCGACAGCTGCTGCTGCACCCCGATGGCCGACGCACTGCCCTTGAAGTTGTTGCGCTGCACACACAAGGACCGTCGTCCGGTCACACGTGTTATATCACCCCCTTGCGTGCTCTCTTATCCTTGCACATATAGCTGCCCGCTGCTGTCAGCAGGCGTACGAACTCGGCCGGTAGAAGGAGGAGGCTCCTCTCCACTCCCCTCCTCTTTTGCAGGCACCAGAACAAGAGTGGGCTTACAATGCGGCGCATGAGGCGCTCGAAGCACCAGAAGGCGTCCGCCTCATCCGGGAAGAGCACCACCATGGGCGACATGAGGTCGCTCATGCCTACCCACGCACGCACGCGCACACACACCAGAAGCATGTCAGAGCAGCCCACAGGGCCCCTTCCGAAGCCGCCCCCGCACATCCCACAGATTCCAGCAGCAGTCTGACCTTGGCAGTAGCCCACGTCGGGGTCGAGCCAGGCGTACGCGGCCAGCAGGTCCATGAGGCGCGCGCGGTTGCCCGCCTCCTCGTAAAACGCCAGCGACCGGTCCGTGCGCAGCACGTCCACGCCTGCGCGCCGCCACCCAGTCCCCACCGCCACGGGCATCCAGCTGAGTCGCGCTGCTGGCAGAGCAGGCACGCCCCACGAGTGCCGCCAGACTGCTGGTCCACCTCACCCTCTTCTTCGACATTGTGCGGACAAGGGGACGAAAGTGCGGCTTCCTTGGGCAGCCTGATGGCGAGGGTAGGCCGTACGCCTTGACCAGGCGGACAGGAAGGCGGAGAGGGCCTCACCGATCTGGTGGAGGGAGTAGCGCCAGCGATGGATGCGCTCCAGCGGCACGCCCGGCAGGCTGCCCCCCGTCTCCTCCACCACCACCGCAGCTCCTCCGCCTCCTGCCCCCCCGTTGGCATACAACATGGCATCGGGAATGCCGGCCACGGGCGGCAACAGCAACGCCGCCGTCCGCCTGCCGGTCCCCTCGCCTGCGGCAGCAGGGCCCACCTCGTCACTCAGAATGACTATGTCACCAAGCTAGCGCGCGAGGAAGCCAGCCGCTCCCCCTCCGGCACTCTCTCAGCAGGCCATCCCTCCTGTGAGAGGGAGGAGAGAAAGGAAGTGGTGGTGGGGAAGCTGACCTCCTCCTGCCGCCGCTGCCGCTGCCGCTGCCGCTGCTGCACCCCCGCTAGCACCGCCGTTGCTGCCACCACTTTCAGAAGTCTTCACCTTCTTCTGCCGCGTCTCCTCTGACGCTGCTGACACGCTGCCGTGGTCCACGGCACCGTTTGACATGCCAGCTGGCAACCGGGCCGAGGCACTTGGTTGGTTGGAAAGCCCATTTGTGACGCGGACGGGCGGAGCAATGGGGGAGCCGTCCTCTCGCACGCGCGGGAAGTCGACGACGACGCCGGAGCCAATGAGGGGATCCACAGTGGCGCACTGCTTCTTTATCTCCGCATACACCTCCCTGCAACCCCGTCCCCTTCCCGCCCTGCCGCGTCAACAAGGCAGGCGCTGCGGCTGCTGCACTTGCCAAGATAAGCAAGTGCAGTTGCCCTGACCTGCGCTGCGCTTGCGGAGGAGCTAGCCCCCCCCCCCCCCCCCCC
>WELA01006381.1:348443-381223 GCA_009602735.1 Mesotaenium endlicherianum
CCCCCCCCCCCCCCGGGCCGGGAAAGTGCACATGATTGCTCCTGGGACACGACCGCCCACCCCCTCACATGGCCTGCACACACGTGCACCCAAGAGAAGGGACAGAGAGAGGGGGAGGGAAGGACCTGCGATGCTTGCGCAGCGCCTGCCGCTCGCCGCTCGTGCTGTCGGCCGGAAACACGCCGAGCAGAAACTCCCACACCTCCGCCCTCACTCCTGGCTCCACGCCCTGCTCCCCCCCCACCCCCACGCGTGGCTGTCATGTCCCTCCCCTGTCCTGCAAGGAGGCAACAGCTTCCAGGCTGAAGAAGAGGAGGAGGGGGAGGAGCAGCAGCAGCAGCAACGTACCCCTCGCTGGATGTGGCGCAGCACGCGGTCCATGTCGTGCCACCTCCCCAGGTCGTCAAACGCCCGCTTCCATCGTGCCCTCGTCAGCCGCTTCTTCACCTGCAGCGCAACCACGTCAGCACCGCCGCCCAGCTCAGGCTCAGCTCCCGAGTCTCTGGGCGGCCCTCACTCCCCTCCAGGGCTGGGGCCTGGCATCAGGGACCCTTCTCCGAGGTCATAGCCTGACTTGCTGCCAGGAGGGGGGGAGGGACGCAGCACTCACACGCGGGCGGAACTTGCTGTGGGACAGCCCCTCGATGTCGGTGCGCATGGGGTACAGCCCATCCAGGTCCTCCCACACGCGCTCCCCCCGGAAGCCGTCCCTCCACGCCATGTGGCAGCGTCCACCAGGAGGGCTGTTGCTTCACCGCATCCCCTCTTCTCTAAACTTGCTCAGGCATATCTGCAAGCGCAGCCACAGCAGGAAGAGGGGGCAGCTCATGTCCGCCGGCTCAAAAAGCAGATTATTTAGGAGCCATTGGGTGGCTGATCTCTCCCTCTACCCTTGTGCCAGTCCAGGGGCACATGCCCACAATGCCAGTCAGGGCATCCAACCTGACAAGCATAGGCTCAAAGGGCCCCCACATGCTGGGTGCCCCAGCCACCCTTGACAAGGCTGACGCGCAGTTTGAGCTCACCAGTCTTTTTCTTGCGCTGGACACCCTCAGAGTGAATCGGATGCACTGCTTGAGTATTTGCCGGGTTTAAACAAGGACATTGCACCGTATAACCATCGGTCTTTCCAACGGGCGTACAATCAGAGCAACAGCAGCTTGATGACACGCTCGTGCCCTTTTCTCCGAGCATGGTGCCCCTCCTCCACATGAAGAATGCAATGTGTGCAACTTTACACACATGAGGTGCCAAGCTGGCATGCCAAACAACTGCAACCAAATGCAGCCAATGCAGTCTCATGGATTTGCACATCTGAAGCCAAGTCCAAATGTGGCATGTATCGAACGACCTTGACATTTGGGGGTATATTATTTTTTTTGTCATCGTCGAGAGGAGCTATTTAAAGACTCAACATCCGCAGGTGCTTGGGCTACGCATGTTATTGGACTGCAGCAGTGTGTCTGCAGCAGCGAGGGGATCCATGTCTAACCTTTTGAAGACACCTTCTGCAAAGCTGCCGCTTTCTTGCACAAACTGATTATTTCCACGATGTTGCCTGGACTTGGCTTTTTGTGCTCGTCCTCACATGCAAAGTGGAGTGTTTGGGTTGAGCTGCAGCACCGTACGAACGTCAGTGAGACGATACAAACTCCACAAGGGCGTCAGGGCCATCCAGCTTTGAGATTGTGTTGAGGCACAAGAAATAATAGCAACTTGTTGGACTCAGCTCGCGGTAGAGAGCTTATTTATCAGTGGAGCTCCAGATGCAACAAACGCAGCTCGTATATATGTGATGCTCTTCCATCATGGGTCCTTCTAACCTGTCGATATTTGCTGTGTCACCTCACCTGGGATAACTCGCACGTTTGTAAATAGGACTCAAGGCTGCTGAAGTGGCTCAACACTCAACGTCGCTCCCGCGCAGTGTTCGACGGCAAGTTGGAACAGGGACAAGGCTGGACAAGGCGCTGGAAAGAACTGTGCAGGAAGTGAGGTGCAGAACCCGGATGACGCGACGACTGGCAGACTCGGGCGAACTGAACTGAAGGGGGAGTGAAGTTCAAAAACTCGACAAATATCTCAATTCAGATATAAGTGGACTGCTGCAGCTTCACCATGCGCTTGCTTATATAGTGGCAGTCGCTTCTATCTTGTTGCACTCCGGGCTGCTACATTATTTTCCCCGCGTCAGGAATTTGTGTATTCTCCAACTGACTGTGATGGATGTTGTTGCGAGCTCAGCATTATCTGTCTCATCTTTATGTAGAGGTATGCTGCCAAGTCCTTCCTGCATACAAAGTGCCCCAGAACACCTAAGTTCGCGAAGTTCTATATCAGCGCGGTCATGGCGACATCTGGGTACTTGCACTGCCAGAAGGGCCGGTAACATTGCACATTCCCGGGGAGTGGTGAGAGCTGAGAAGAGCACAGGAGATCACGAACTGGGAGTCCGACCTGTTGTGAAAGGTAGCAACAAAGACACTACGGGGGCAGGGATGTCGTGGGTGAGTCCGGACTGGCTCACGAAGGCAGCTCAAGCTCTACGGGGTCCAGACACATCAGGGATACCCGTTGCTGATGCAAAGCTGGACGACGTCAAGGACCTGCTGGGAGGCGCCCTCTTCCTGCCCCTGTTCAAGTGGATGCTGGAGTCCGGCCCCGTGTACCGGTGTGCACCGTGGCCCTTCTTCTTGCAAACTGCAGACTCTTAGTTTTGATCAACATGCACACCTAGTCTGGCCTGAGTTTGTAGGCAGTGCACACAGGCATTGACAGACGGCCCAATCCTTTTCTCAAGCACTTGTTGCTGCTGCCTGAGAGACTTGCAGCTGCATAGGCTCATCTTCGGTTGCTGGGGTCTGCTCGATGAGAGTGGGCATGAGAGCGCACCGTCTCCGTGCGGACAACGTCCAGAGGGCTTTTCTGTACCACTGCTCCTTCTTTCAGAGAGCCTGTCAATACCACACAAACCCCGGTGCCTCGTGCGCGTGTGAGTGGGATCGCACTGCAAGGCTGGCCGGCCACTAGCTTGCAAGGGACACAAGCAGCAGGTCTGCCTGGTGGCGTCACGTTTCCGTGAGGCAGCTCTCGAGACGGTGGCAGGTGTGCGTGGGCTTGAGCTCAGCCTGCACAATGGGACGCTGTCTGAGTGGGGGAAGGGGGCGGGATGAAGGCTGGCAGCGGGGCCGCGCAACTTTGTGATCATCGGAGAGCCGGAAGCGGCCAAGCACGTGCTCAAGGGCGCCGGCAAGTACGAGAAGGGGCTGGTTGCTGAGGTGGCGGAGTTTCTGTTTGGCTCGGGCTTTGCCATAGCTGATGGCCCCCTCTGGACGGTTGGTGCCTCCCTCCGCCCTGCTTGCTGCGTCCAATAGCCACACGGGGGGGGGGGCGCTTTTGCATTCTGAAGTGCGGTTGTCGTCATTTGGCACTCTCCTTGAAGCACTCTTGCATTGCCAATTTCTTTATTTAAAAAAAATGAAAGTGGGGGGGGGGGAGAAAGCAAGCAGGAGGTGGGACAGAGCCTGACGGATGCGTGCACGTGCGTACGCATGCATGCATGCATGGACGAGGGCAGGCGCGCAGGAAGGCGGTGGTGCCGGCGCTGCACCGGCGCTACCTGGCCACCATGGTGGAGCGCGTGTTTGCGCCCTGCTCCATGCGCCTCATCCAGAAGCTGCGCGGCGCGGCGGAGGCGGGGGAGGCGGTGAACGTGGAGGAGGCGTTCTCGCAGCTCACGCTAGACGTCATCGGGCTGGCCGTGTTCAGCTACGACTTCAACGCGCTGACACGCGACAGCCCCGTGATCCAGGCCGTGTACACGGCGCTCAAGGAGACGGAGTCGCGCTCCACCGACATCCTCCCCTACTGGCAGGTCTGCCGCCCCTGTCTGCGCCTGCCTGCCTGCCTGCCTGCCTCCCTGCCTGCCCACTCACACTCGCGCTCCGTCCCTCGCTTCTGAGAATGAATGGGCTCCAGTTGCACACGCTCCGTGCCGTGCCGAGAGAGAGGCTGATTGGGCTGCAGGCCCTCAAAGCAACGGGGCGCTTGCTAGCTGGCCGGACATGCTAGGAGGCATCTGCCATAAGTCGCGGGCGGGGCGAGTGGGAGTGGGGGTGGAGGTGCGCAGGTGCCGCTGCTGTGCTACATCGATCCGCGGCAGCGCAAGGCCGCGCACGCGGTGGCCGTCATCCGCGAGTGCGTGGAGGAGCTGGTGGCCAAGTGCAAGGCCCTGGTGGAGGCGGAGGGCGAGCACGTGGAGGGCGAGGAGTACGTCAACGAGGACGACCCCAGCGTGCTGCGCTTCTTGCTGGCGTCCCGCGAAGAGGTGGGCACCACCCCCCGCCTCTTTCCCCCCCTTGTTGTCGTCTTTCTCCGGCGTGTGGGGAGAGGGGGTGGGAGCCAGTGGGGCATGCTCGCTCGCCCTTCTCGTTGTGCGGCTTCCTTCCAAGCATCGATAGTCTGCAGCGCTGCTGGGGTGTCGAAGCAGACCCCGGCTGCTTGAGGAAGAGCTGTCTCACGCCCTGAGGGAGGAGGGCGAGGACAGTCCATTGGCAGTGCAGGGCTGTGCATACTCTCTTCTTGTGGCGTCTCTGCCCGTCCCGCTCAGCGCGCGTGTCCGGGGCGGGTGGGATGAGTGGACTGCTTGGAGCCGGTGGTGGGGCTGCCTCTCCTCCGTCCTCAAAGTGGGCGTGCCTGCCTGCCGGGGGAGTGGCAGGTGTCAGCGCAGCAGCTGAGGGACGACTTGCTATCCATGCTGGTGGCGGGCCACGAGACGACGGGCTCTGTGCTCACCTGGACCGTCTACTTGCTGGCTCAGGTCCCTGCCTCTCCCTCCCCTCCTCCTGCTTGCGTATTTCCCAGGGACTTTCTCTCTCAGCCAGAAGCAAAAAGTTTACAAATGGTGGGCCCCCTCCCAGGCGTGCATTTCCTGCCCATGGCTGCTGGTGCTTCCTTGGGGGTGACTAGTTTCTAAAATTGCATGGGTGTGAATGTGCTTGCCTGCGACCGTGGCTTCTGCATCTCTTGCTTGATCAGCCCCCTTCTGACGAGACTCCCGCCAAGTCCTTCTCGCTTCTTGACGCCACGGGGAGAAGCAATGCAACGCATGCGTGCATGCAATTTGTGGGCGCATCGCTCACATGATACGCTCTGATGGCCTACATGCATGCATGCATGCATGCGTTGGCGGGCGGGCGGGCGCTGCGCAAACAGAACCCGGATGCTCTGCGCAAGGCCCAGGAGGAGGTGGACCGCGTGCTGGCGGGCGCGGCGCCCACGTTCTCCAACACGCGCGAGCTCAAGTACGTCACGCGCTGCATCAACGAGTCCATGCGCCTCTACCCGCACCCGCCGGTACGCCTGCCCGCCCGCCCGCCCGCCCTGCCACCGGAGCTGCTCCCCTCTGCTCCGCCTTCAACCTTGCGCTGCTCCATATGACAAGCGCGCAGATCTGTTTCGTATCATTGGTTTGCTTCACCTCCTGATGCTCTGAAGAGAGACCGTCTCTTCGACCTGACTTCGATTGTGCTTCTTCTGCCTGGCGCCTGCGGGGGTGATTGGTTGGTGCGGGCGGGAGGTTGGTTGGTGCGGGCTGGTGGGGCAGATTCTGATCCGGAGAGCTCTGCAAGACGACGTCCTGCCGGGCGGGTACAAGCTGGGGGTGGGCCAGGACGTCATGATCTCCGTGTACAACATCCACCACTCTCCGCAGGCAAGTGGGGCACCCTTTTGGGGCTGCAAAAGTGTATGTGTGTGTGTGTGTCTACGCCCACCCTGGCCAGGGCACCCGACAGATCCCTTCAACGACGGCAACGCGCTGACTTGGCGTCCGTTTCTCCACCGTGTGCCATGCTGCAAGGGGGCTGCAGGTGTGGGATCGTGCGGAGGAGTTTGTGCCCGAGCGCTTTGACCTCAACGAGGCCATCCCCACGGAAGTCACCACCGACTTCCGGTCTGCCCGGCCTCCCCTTCCGCCAACCCTAGTGGCAGGATGAGATGCACACGTGTGGAGTGAAAGAGCAGCTGGCATGGACACGTCCAACCGCCTGCTGCCATGTGGGACGCCCAGCGAGGCTGGGTGCTGCTTGTGACTCGGTTCGCTCCCGCTCACTCGCGCCAATGCTCCTGCCTATCGCTGCCGGGGGGGGGGGTGTGCCATGGGTGGTGCCAGGTACATTCCGTTCAGCGGAGGCGCGCGCAAGTGCGTGGGGGACCAGTTTGCGATGCTGGAGGCCATCGTGGCCCTGGCGGTGTTCCTGCAGCATCTCGACTTCTCGCTGGTGCCGGACCAGGACATCGGCATGACGACCGGCGCCACCATTCACACAAAGAATGTGAGAGTCCGACGCTCCCTCTCTCTCTCTCTCTCTCCGGCCTCCGCGCAGCTTGGGCCCTACCTGCCTCTGGGCAGTCTTCTGGATCCCGCTTCGACACTGCAGCCAGTGCTGCTCCCTACCTCCTCTGATGCTCTGGCGTGGGCGCCTACACCTTTCTCTTCCTCTTCTTGCTCACTTTTCTCGGACTTCGATGATTTCCTGTGTCCTCATACCCCTGTGGCAACTTGGTCAGCCTCCTCCGCCTCGCTTCAGAGTCTCGCGCGAACAAGGCCCCAGGCTCATGGATGTAGTGCTTCTTGTGGCATGCGTGTCCCAGCCTTGGGAATTAGTTTCACATGTGTGTGGGAAGCATGTGAAAGTGCCTTTTGACGTGGACAGAGCATGCTGCTCACTTGCCGAGTTGCTCTTGCTCCACAGCTGGCACTGGCAGCAGTTCTCACGAGGAGCTCACGTTTGAACCTGTATATTTTGCAGGGGTTGTACATGAATCTAAAAGTGAGAGGTAAACAGCATGATGCTGAGGTGTCTGTGGGAGGACGGGATGTCGCCAATGCCTTGTAGCAGTAGTGAGGACTGGTTGCATGCGCTCTGGCTGGGAAGGAGAAGAGTGACTGTGAATGCCAGGTCGATGAGCGAGATGGGAACATGGGCCTGTAGTAGACGTTGTCGGTAGGAACCAGGTTAGCTGGGCCTCTAGGGCGCTTGCATAGATGTTCTGGTAGGGCTGTTCCCATCCTCCATTCACGCTGAGTGTTGGTATGCAGGACAAAGTGAAAACCGTGAAAGTTTACCCTCTGAATTTTACTGCGAAGAAATGAGAGACGTGCATGACGAGCAATATAGGTCAGGCATGGTCGTGTTTCCATCAGGAGTAGGCTAAGGGTGCAGTCCCTGATTCTGTGAAGCGATTGTGCATGTTAGTCAGCAATTTGCTTCTGATGGAGGGATTTGTCGTGCATTACGGCCACTGTAGTGCCATGCTTATACTGGGGATATGCCACAAGTGCTTCGTCAGGCAACTATGACTTGGTTGGTCATCGTCTGCGCGCGCCTCCCTTTATCTAAGCATATGTCTGCAATGTTCTCCTCCAACACTGCTGCCTACCTCAATTCCTTGTATACTTCATTAATGTTTGCCAAGAAATTGGATCAGCCAGCTTGTGCTTTGGAGATCTTGCTACTCGGTGGTTTGACGCAAAGCACGCATTTCTCCTCATGTGCTGAAGTTACACTGGGGGGGTTCAGACAGCAGTTGCTGACACTCAGATAAATGGCTCCACTCATCCGCAAATATCTCTAACAGTCCAGAACAAGTTTTAAGTCGTGCGGGAGTAATGTATTAGACTCCACATCAGGTGTACAATAGCATTCATGAAAGATGTCCCTGCACTTTCACTTCATATCCAATGTAGTGTTTGACGAGGCCTGCTACACACTGAACAGATTGCAGGTACCTCAACTCCTCAGTCTTTGTGACCATGTACACTGAATTGAAGTTGCTACATCTTTGTTATTCCCACTACTAAGATGGAGGCCCAAATAAACACAAATAGTAGAAGCTGCATACACTGGCTTATATACCACGCCTGATACGTGCAGACTGACTGTGTTCAACCAAGTCTTATTCCTATTCCTAGAAAAGAATGGTCACCAACGAAATGGCCCTGCTAAGTGCAGAACGCACAATTGGATCTTATTATACACCACTCTAGTAGTCCAGCTGCGTAGACAACAATGGCAGTAATGTAAATTAATCGACTCCAGTCTGGACAATCAATGTTCTTCACATGAACCGGTGCATCACACCCTATTTACACAACACTAATTGGAGAATTGCTCATGTCAGAGCTACTAGAACTAACATTTCCACTCCCGGCATTGGGATTGGAATGAAAAGCTGATGGTCTTGAAGGTCCATCAAGAAGTTTGAAGGTCAAGGAAGATGGTTCCAACACTTGCCCAGCATCCTTTAGTACCTCTTTCCCTTGGAAGCCTGGGCGTAACCCCTTTTCAGATATGTCTAAGGGACTTGTAGGCAGAGAAGCAGTCGGACGCACAACCTTCGGATGAAATGAAGGGACTGGCAAGGTTGGTGGAATTCCCATCACATGAGAAGATTCAGGTCGTCTATACATCATCCAGGGAGGAAAGTAGGGCACATATTGGCAGGACAAGAAGCTGGAAGGCCCCGGGGGATAGCTTGAAGGGCATGGATCTGGCGGTAAGTTGAGATGCCTAGTATCGCCTTGAGTCGTTGCCTGAAATCCCGCGACTACATGAGGAGAAGGCCGAGCTACATCTGTCCAATGGTGACCAGACTGTGTATGAGCATAGTGTGAAGACTGCTCTCGCATGCGTTCCTCAACATGTCCAGGCTCTGCCGGCTCCGGACCTAGCCGCAAAGCTATGTCACTTTCCATCCTTCTGTACTTCAATGCAATGTCGCATTCCATCGAGGAGGGGCCAACGGTGTCAACCTCTGCATTCCCGTAGATTGGAGGCCTAGCAGTCTGCGCCATATCTGCACTGACACCTGGCCTTATATGCGCCCCTTCCCCAAACACAGGAGATGATTCCACTCTGCGGAGCGCAAGTGCAGTGTGATCCCTTTCTGCACCACCACTTCTACCATTGCAAACCTGGCCATGCCCTACGAGAGCTGTCCTTGAATGTGTAGAATAAGGTCCGACCCCTTGCCCGACCATACCGAAAGATGATAGGATGGAAGGATATGACTGGGATCTGTTCATGTCAGCATTGCCCTCAGCTACATGGTTCGGTACAAGGCTGGAGCTGGAGAAGTGCTCGCTGACTGTATTTGCCACAGAATCTTCAGCCAAGGTTGGCAGGCTAGGTGTGCTGAAAGATCTTCCCATAGACGGACCACTTGGCTGAATACAGACAATAACAAACACAGATTTAGAAGCAGAATGGAAGGCGTATCCACTGCTTCCACCTGTAATGTGACCTTATACTCTCTGATTACAGCGCCAAGCAACCAGATGGAACCACAAAAGAAGAGAGCAGCCCTCCACTAATATGAACTCAGAGCAGAAGTCAGTGCATCATACCGATTCTGAGCTTATATCAAACAGGCTGGACCGCCGTTTCCGCTTGTTATGGTTGCTCTGACGTATAAAGTATTTCTGGGCGTGACTTGCGACCTGAGTAGGAGTGCGCGTCTGGACAAAGTTCCTAGAGATGCCACGCCAGTCCCCTTTTCCCAACTTGTGCAATCCGAGGAGAAACAGTCGATGTTCTTCTTCTGTCCATGGCACACCTGCACACCACAGTTTGTTCACTACTCAGTCCCAGAGAAAGGAAAAGAAGCGAGACTAGCCGATCGTTGCTGCAACTGCCCCGCCCGCTTCACCCAAATGCACATCGACATTTACCCTTTTTTCGTTCTCGAGGATGGCTCGAAGATTGTGCAACTCCGTCAGATAGGTAACCATCCTGTCCCGGACCAGTGTCCGAATGTTCAGGAGTCGCAAGAAGAGGCGTTGAGGAATAATTGCTTAGGTTACCCATGCTAACACTCTTCCTCATGGTCGTATCAGAGAGCCTCACACCAAATAGGCGGACGCCTTTTTCAGGACAAGTCCTAGAATTATGACCATTATGGCCACAGTGAGAGCAACGTCGAGTCATTTCAGAACTACAGGACTACAGTACTGGATCAGTAGGTTAAGAGGGACAATAGTATCCGCTCTTCTCTGCTCTCGTGCTCATCTCTCTTTGTATTAGTTTTGTATACGAAAGTAAAGCGATTGCAGATTTAGAGATGTAGGGATGAAGGCAGATCAAGGCGTAAATTTTGGCCATGAACTCCCGGGGCTCGCGCCTCGCCGCTTGCCAAGCAGCAGAGCAAGTCAAAGTTTCGTATGTTGATACTGAAAGCAATTTGGTCCGTCGGTGGAGACCAGTACAGACCTCATTACAGTCCACGTACCTCCTAGATTGAGCAGGGTAGTCGTGCAGGTGAGTGCAGGGCCCAGGCCCCAAGGTCTAGACTCCAGAGGCCAGTAGCGGCAACTCAAAGATTCTGGGGAAAATCTCATAATTTGTTGAATGAAAAAAATCGCCAGCCTGGTCGCAGAGTTCGTCTACCGTCGGAAAAAGGCATCGCGTTACCCAGATCGAACTGGTGCACACTGCTTAGTACGTACTAAACTTTTCTAGACCATTAGTGCAGAAGAGTGCATAACAAAAGCTCCACACTGAAGTTCCACGTTTGCACTAAAGTGAGAGATGGTGGGCCTAAAATAGCCTACAAGCCACTACAAGCATCGATCCGGATACGGCAGTATAGTTTGGAACTTTTGACCAGCTTTTGACAGTTATTTGGGCCTACGGCTGCCTGCCAGCAGCCAGTCGCTGCCAGTTCATGCATCCAATTACAGATCAAATATCAGCCAAAGGATCTAGAAACGAAGTGCCAATCGCATTGAGTGAATACACGCTGTCGCTTGTCGTGTCTGTCAATCTGGTCCGGATTAAGGAAACAGGATAATGCTATGCTGCACGTGCTTAAGAGGTCTTCTTTCTATGGCCTTTTCTCACCTCCTATCCTCCAGTGGTCACACCGGGTCACACACCTGTTCCACACGAAAGTTTTGCGACTTAAGTTATCGGCCACTGCTGAAAGTTAGCAACGGACCGTGTGACGGTGTGCATTACCGAGATCACGACAAGATTTCGATCTATTGTCGTGCCTGTTGGTGACGTGGATTCAGTCTCGACGGCTGTCCAAATTGAAAGGGGTAATTACCAAAGTAGCACTCCAAGTTTGGTTTATTTCAAAATCTAGCACTCCAAATTTCGTCATTACAAAACTAGCAGTCGCACATGTAAGGTGAGGCCACGTAGGCCTTACGCGATCAAATGACGTGCTACACGAATTCGCACGCGACCCTACCTGACACACAACTTCTCTCTTTCGTTTCCAAAATCTTCGACCACCACTTTTGTAACTGACCAAAACTGCCCCTGCCTCTATCTTGCAGTTTCGCCTGAGCTCAGCCGCGTCTGCAGACTAACTGAGCTCGGCCTGCTCGCTCTCTTACTAAACCCTACATCCTAAGAAATTTGCATGTAATAGTTAGATCGCTGCATGTGAGTCTACTTGCTACGCTAGCACTACCGGTATGATTGAGAAGCTCAATGGCGAGCAGCTCAATCATACTGGTATAGCAAGTCAACTCACATGCAACGATCGAACTATTACATGCAAAATTCTTAAGCGAGTATGAGAGCGGGCAAGCCGAGCTCAGCGGACGGGGGTGAGCTTTGGCGAAACTTCAAGATAGAGGAAGGGGCAATTTTGGTCAGTTAGAAAAGTGGTCGTGGAAAATTATGGAACCGAAAGAGAGAAGTGGTGTGTCAGGTAGGGTCGCGCGCGAATTCGTGTGGCACGTCATTTGATAGTGTAAGGCCTACGTGGCCTCACCTTACATGTGAGAAGGCTAGTTTTGTAATAACGAAACTTGGGAGTGCTAGATTTTGAAATAAACAAAACTTGGAGTGCTACTTTGGTAATTATCCTAAATTGAAACCGTCGTACAGAGCTTTACCAAGACTAAGGTAAACCTCTCCCCGGTCACAAGTTGTGGACTGTCTTTGATACGAAGTTTTTAAAATACTCACACAAAACCAGACTACAAATATGCGGTACTATCCTTCCTGGAACAATGAAATCATCTTAGTCTTGGGCTTGGCTATCAATAAGAGAGAAATAATTTTGGGCAGGCACGCTTGCGTCCCATTGGGTCGCCCACAAAACTGGCTCTTCTGTGCACCGTACAACAAAGAAAACAGGGGAGGATGCAATCTTTACTCTATATGAATCAAAAGGTTCGTATTACCATGTTTCACCTTTTTCGTACCTCTCGTGCAGAAAAGTCTTGGTCCTTGTACTACTTGGAGATATTGAATTGACTAGAGAAGCAACAATAGGGCAACAGTAGTCCAAGATACCACAGCCATGAGAACAACAAATCCTCTTCAACTTGATTATATCAAATTACTCACTTAGTTAAGCATCACGCAAGTATAACAGGCGCCACAAACATGTAGATAAGATCAAAAGATATATTTCAGCTACTTGCACTTGCTATGTGGCCCAACTCATTGAATTGTGCTTTTTTGGACGAAATGTTTACAAAAGTTGAAATCACCCCCTCATTAAGGGGGTAATTTCAACTTTTGTGAACATTTCAATTTCAAACATTATGTTGAGGTGACACACCGTAAAAAAAATTTATCATGGATATTGTATCATTTTGTTACTTCAAGAAAACATTTAATGTCTTGTATAATATTGTTTCATGCTTTTTATATTGTTCTGAAAGATTCATCAATTATATCTCCATGAATCACGATTGGAGTTTACAGTGGGTTTGCCTTTGCTTGAAGTTGCTTCATATGTAACATACAATTGCAAGCATACTTACACAAACCTGTGGTAAGAAATGCTTACAAGTCTGGTCTCAAATCTTTATCAACAAAGACTGTCGTTCAGCACCTACATAATGCTATGGGGTGCATCTCCCTCGTGGGGCATTTTTAAAAACCATTTGAAAGCGTATCAACTTGCTAGCAAATAGTGAACATTAGTTTGCAAGGACTTTCATTAGGCAAGATATGTTTATTTAAGGTGACACATGGGTCAACATTGTCGTGCCTAACAGTGTCGGTCCCTCGGCACGTGCGTAGCCTTCCAGCACGTGTGCCTTCGGCCTGGTTGATGTGTTGGTGGCCCTCCTCACGTGTGGCAGACATGGTCGATCGACCTTTGCACGTGTGTCGGTGACAAGCCTTACCAGGGTTAACCCATCCCTGGGATCCTGAACTTGCACCATGCAGCCTTGACCAACACTCAGGGTGACGTTCTCTGTCACCCGGCTCTCACCATCTGCTTATCCTAAGACTTTAGCATAAAATTTTAAAAAATACTTGTCTGGCCTTCATTCCTTCTACACCCCTCCCTTTCAGCTGAGGCGTCCCTGCCTTTCCTGCTGAAAGCTATTATTTTCCAACTCTGCGGCTAGGGGTTTTAGGAAGGCAATCAGGACATTCCCATCGTCCTGCCATAATTTCTTCCTCGCCAATGCAGAAAGTGTGCCAACGGGCACCACACTTGTCGCAAGCTACCATTGCGTCCTGATCGTCCAGCACTTTGCAGCTGGCACAAGGCGTGGCCGGCACCAATTCCTCGAGCACAACCCTAATTGTGGGATCAATATTCGGCAAATGGCATAGCGAGCAATTCTGCACGTGGTCTCTCATGGTTTTACCATCAGAACCTTCCAGTTCTAACACACCACTGTCAAACGCATGTTTCACGCGCAAGATCACTGCACCTGAACTGGTGTCGATGGTGGTCTTGGTCTGGCGCTTGGGTAGACAAAATCTCCTTCTTGAATCCACGTCATCTGCAGGCGGTAGCTCCCGTCTCGCGTCTTTGCGTAACGTTGCGTATCTCTTTTCTGTGCAATTTTCAGATTGTCTAGTGCAGCCGGCATCATGCGCTCAAATAACGCCTTACGGCGCACCATCACTTTTAACAGTTCATCAGGGCTGTCCAGGTTTTTCACCTGTTCAATCTCCTGCTTGATGCTGCTGGGCACTACTGGACTTCTGCCAAACAGTATCTGATATGGCGAGTAATTTGCCAAGGCAGCCTGCTTGCTAACTCTGTAACCCATAACCAGCCATGGCAGGGCTAGATCCCAGTCACGCTTGTCATGCTCAAGGCAAAACTTGCGCAAAGCAGACTTAATGGTTTGCACCATCCTTTCTGCCAGACCATCTGCTTGCGGATGATCTCTAGACGTAGTGCGATGATCGATGAAGCATCTGTCCAAGAGTTTCTGAAAAGACCCTTGGAACTCAGACCCTTGGTCTGTCAGCACTTCTGCTGGAGCTCCATGACGCACAATCACACCATTGAGGAACGCTTCCGCGGTCCCTAGACTCTCCTTAGCAGTCAGAGGGACAACCTCTATCCACTTAGAGAAATGCTCAATCATGACCATGATATACTTGTTACCTCGCTTAGACAGCGGTAGCTCTCCTGCAAGATCGCAGCTCCANTAGCTCCAACGGTAACCTAGGCCTATGATTGGCAAAGGTTGCAAGTGTGGATGTTGCTGTGTAAAACCAGCCTTGACGGGATCACAGCTTTGGCAGGCCTTGATCACATCTTCACACTGCTGCTTCATGCCCCTCCACCAGTAAGACAGCTCCAAAAGACTATATGTCTTCTTGATACCATAGTATCCAGTGTTCTCGTGCATTTCCTGCACAAGAGCTCGTCTCCTGATGGGTTCTGGCACTGACTTCTCCTGACCAATCTCTTCAATTTTGAAGAGGTTGTTGCATTTCCAGCAAAACCTTTTAGCTCGATGGTTTACCTGGTCCTTCTCCTTCACTGATAGTCCTTCCAAGTGAGTTCCCGTCTTCAGCCAGTGCATAGTAGCTTGATCTTTCCAGATCTCTGGACTGAACAGGGGTAGAGGCTCAGCTTCACCTGATGCTACTATTCCAGCCATTTCGGCTAGGCAAGCCACCAACTCTGCTGGGCTGCTCGGGTCTTCGTCCTCTCGAGCTCCTGTTCTGTCGTCTGAAGATGGGTCTGGGTTCCTGCTGAGTCCATCGGCGTCGTTGTTGAGCACTCCTGCTCTGTGCACCACCGTCATTTGGTACTCTTGTAGCTTAAGAGNACCCTCGACCTGGCCCTCAGGCTTTTCTGCCTGATTCTGGCTCTCAGGCTTTGCAGCTTGCTCCTCTGTTGCCATAAGTTCGGCAGCCTGTTTCTTAGGATTTTTACCTTTCTCAATGACGCGTCGCCTCTCCTGCGGTGAGGGGTATGTCAGGCGCCTCCGGATGGGCTGCCTCAGAAACATTTCCTCATCGACTGCAGTCCAACTGGTCCCGGTTCCTCCTTCTTCACGTGGCCGAGGTTGGTTTGCCATTGGAAAACCTGCGGGATCTGTCCTAGGGCTAATCGCCCAGCCCCATTCTTGCTCAATAATAGCCATGCGGGCGACGGTCGTGCCATACTCCTCCCTTGCGGGTGGTGTGACCATCCATGCCTGCGCCAATGTTTGCGACCTTTGAGGTGCAGCTAGTCGTGCAAGAAAGGCATCATCTGCTGCGGTCAAGCGGCTGATGGTGTTTCTCAGATCCATCAGTTCCCCTTCTGGGATTGCAGGTATCATGGGAGCAGGCTCCTCCGACCTCTGTATCCTAAGATCTGATAGTTGCAACAAGGGGGTGTTCATGCCTGGCGGCACACTAATGCCCAATGCCATTGCCCTGCGAACCAAACCATCCTCTCCCTCTCTCTGCAAAATATCCCGCGGAGGCGGAGGAGGTGGGGCTGTGGTTCCTCGCGGAACGCCCTCTCGCTGAGCCTTCCCCTTATGCTTGAAATATCGCTTTAGCATCCTCCTAAAAGATGCGTTACCCTCACGGGCCACCTTCCTTGGTCTGCTTGCGCGACTATCGGGCTTTCCTTGTGCTGTCTCCACTTTAGCAGTGCAGGCAGTCACCTCCTGTTGTTGCGGCGGTTGTGCGGTTGACTTGGGTTCTGGCAGTGGAAGAGTGGCAGAAAGAGAACTGGATGTTGGCGACCTTAATTCTTCATAAAGGTCTGCTGGGCTTGGCCCCATCAAGTGGTCAGCCACCCAGTCGTCTGTCCTCAGCTCCTGTAAGTCAAGCAGATCCAACTCTGGCGTGGGAAAACGTGGAATTTCTTCCCTGATGTCCCCTTCATTGTTGAGTGATGGCAACTCCAACTTCGAGAGGCCTTGCATTTCTGCATCCTCTTCCTCCTCCAGCTTCTCTGTTCCAGGAGATGGCAATTCTTCATCCCCTCCTGTGTTGAGCCTTGCCATGTTGATGATGGCTGACTGTGGAGCGAGAGCTGCTTTCGCCATTTTCTCTTCCTTGAGTCGAGGGGCGTTTGCTTCCAGCAACTGCGCCATGATTTGCCTGGTGATTGACTCAGCTGTGCTGCCAACTGTGTCTTGTGGTTGCCCTTTGGCCTCTGGCCCTGAGCCCATCAGAGCAAGTGTGGCGGGCAATCTCTTGGCCGTCTCCTTCTTGCGTTCTTCAAAAATCACCTCCAGGCAAATGGTCTTTCCAGACCCTCCAGAATTTCCTGAATTCTGACTGCATTCTTCGGCCCATTTGCCAATATTGCACTGGCGTTCTTCATATCTTGATGTTACCGCTTCTGGGGATGGGCTCCCGAAGACCTGGTCTGGGGCCATGTTTCGTAACTCAGAACTGGTATATTCCTCCCATTCCGGCATCCTCCCAAATACTTGGCCGGAGCGTTCTGCAGATGCTGGGACCTCCTGTGATTTGCTTACTGCAGCGCTCACCAAAGAGTTTGCTGCACCAGTTGCCTGGTCTTCCATGGTTGCGTCTTCTCGCTGCCTCCGCAGCTCTCTTTCCAGAGGGTCGCGTAGAGTCGCCATTCGATTGTCAATTCGCGTCAATAGGTCTTGACACCTGGTCAGATCCACCACTCTGGTTTCTCTAAGTGTTTCATCTTTGTCAGCCTCAGCTGCGTCTCTTTCAACACCATATTCTTTTTGTCGCTGATACGCTTCCCTGATAGCTCTCTGATCAGAGATTGGCACCACATAGAGTCCAATCGTTACCGGCCTCGGCCTGGGCATAGGCTTGTCAGAGAACGTCATCTGTTGCCAAGTCATAATCGTCTCTACCAACCATGTCATGGAGTGATGTCCAATCATATTGCCGAACATCTTCCCAGCGTTGTCCTGTCCCACCTTTGCAACAATTTCTTGTGCAATGGAGCTGGGTATCCCCAGGCACCTTCCCTTCTCTTCAGCTATCGGCTCTCTCCACTGAGCTTCTCTGTTGTGCCCGTCTTTGACCATTCTTGGTCCTCCATTTACGAAAGCGCGTGATCCTGGGTATGTTGTGAAGGTGGGCAGCACCACCCTCGGCCGGCCTGGCTCGTTGATGACGTACTGTGGGTAGGAATCCCTCCTGATCACTGGCTTGGTTTCCACCATCAGTGCTTCTTCCACAGATACTGCCGTTGGCGTGCGCCGCGTAATCTTCTCCATCTCCCTCAGGATTTCAATGGACATGCCGTTGGTCCAGAATAGTTTGGCCCGGTGTGAGAGTCCTCCGTGCCTGGCGTCGTTGATCAATACATGATGACCCAGGGTGGAGTCGAAAACCAGCCATGGATCTCCTGGCTTCATCTGGTTGTAATCCATCCCTGGATGTACATTCTCAATCACAAACACTGGTGGGTAGCGATGCTGGCTTTCCCGCAACATACTGATGATCTTCACCATCCTTCCTCAGTGTTGTGCTCGGGGGTCATTGAATCCCATCCTGTTCCCAGCTTGTGAGAAAAAGGTTGACAAGGGAATCCCGCAAAAATCCAGTCAATCCTGTGATCATACAGGTCCTCAGACTTCACATCAAGAATGTTTCCTCCAGCAAGACGCACCACACTAGTAGGCACCAATGCCTTGAAATGGTACATTCGCCGCATCTGACTCATGACCTCCTCAAATGCTGTAAAAACACTCTCATCATTGTCCACATACAGCACTTTGGATACCTGGATACCTCGCTGAATCAGTGCGATAGTTCCAGTGTCAAGTCTGGCAAACAATTCCAGCACTACTACTCCTCTCCTGCGAAAAGGATCTTCCATCCTCACAATGCCTTGCGGCAATGGTTCTACTCCAGGCATCAAATTGGCAGCAGTTTTAAGTGGATAAGGAACTGGCAGCAACTCTTGCGGGCCACGGTCCCTGTTACTCACAGCTTCTAGTTGCTCCATAACCCAAGGTTGCCAAACCAAGGGAGTCGGCATGTTGATGCTGGTGTAGATCTTCTCTTCGCGTTGCATGATGAGGTCATAATGGTCTGGATACTGGTTATTCACACAGCAGTCTAGCAGTCCGTAGTTTGCTTCTCCCGAGCAAACCATTTTTACAGGAATTTCTCCTGTCGGCTGCCGATCTGTCGACTGGTAAGTCACCGTCGACTGGTAAGTCACCCTCTGCTTCCGCAGGTCGATGACCATACACAGGGGAATCAGAGCTTCTGTCCCCAATAGAACATCATAGTTTTCTGCCTCTGTCACTCCACACACTATGAGCAGTGACGCTTTCTCAGGTTTCCCCAAGTTTACTGTGATTTCCACAGGCTTGCGGGTGATTCCACAAGACTTTGAAATCTGCCCAGATGCAGTCCTCAAGTGGAAAGGACTTTCTTTCAGGTCCCTTGCCGTCAATCCCAGAGCTTTCACAGCTCGCTTTTCCAAGATTACTGGCTGTGCGCCAGTGTCCAATAGGATATTGGGAGCGGCCCAGTGGTTAAACGTCAAAACTTTATCCTTGTTCTGCACTCTCACGGTGCTGAAGTTAGTAGGCAGCGAAGCGCTGTTTGCGCCTTCCTCAGCTATGTCCAGCTGCTGTCTAGCTTCCTCAATCGTGAAAGGGTATGTAAGACGCAGATCAGCGAGTGAAAGACAAGGAATGTGCTGAATTCGGTGTTCCACCAGAGCTTTCAGCTTTTCCAGCAAAAAACTAAATGTCTTGCGTGGCCCAGGCTTGGCTTGTCGTAGCTGCGCAATCTCGTTCTCATCGACAGTGATCCGAAAGGTCTGAAGAAGCTTCCCAGCATTCCTTGGAACCAGACGGTCATGATCTGCGCGCTCCGCAGCCGTTGCAGCCACGGCCTTCTCAGGCGTCAACTTCTCGCCTTTGCAGACGGTCTTTTCGGCCACATCTGCATCGTAATAGACATTAGGCACATTTAGTTTTGCAAATTGAGCTTTCAACTCTGCAATCTCTGCACTCATAGCATCATACTTCTGATTACCCTTCCGGTTACCAGAGTTATCTTTCTCCTTTTTCTTACCCTTATCTGCCTCTTTCGTGGCAGCATTAGCCCATGGTGGCTTCAGATTTGGGTTCTTGGACCAACACTCATCTTCTGAGTGTCCCTTTTTACTGCAATGAGCGCATACCTGCGCCTTGCTAGCAGACAATTGCTTAGCATCCGGGTACGGACAATCTCTCTTCTAATGTCCTGATTTCCCGCAGTTCCAACAGCCCTCTGCTGTCTCAGCAGTGTTGGCGTGCTTAGCAAACCTATTGAAAAAACCGCTCTTCTTCTTAAACTGAATATTAGAGCTATTGGCCTTGGGCTGAAAGGATTCCTCCCTTCTCGCAGGAGCCATAAGCGTCCTGGAAGCCTCCTTGTTCCAGACTTTACCTTCCTCAACATTGCGTGCTATTTCAACAGCCTCGTCGATGTTCCAGTCGATTCCACGTTTCGCAGATAGGTGCGGCCTGACCTCCCGATCTGTATCTTTACCCAGACACAATAAGAATTTGTCAGCCACAATCCTAGGCTCATAGATTCCAGCCTTCTTGGCAAGGTCTACCAATCTGGATTTGACATCCATCACTGTCTCGTTCTTTTGACGGACAAAATGCACATAGCGGTGCACTTTAAGACTGCGATCCTTTGGGAATGTTGCTTCAAGCAACTTAAAGAAACGACGCAAACAGTGCTCAGAGTCTAACTGGTCATCCCCAGCCTCCATATCCCTGCGGCAACTAGCCAACGCTTGCGCATGGCCTGCTTCCGTGGTGACACTATCACCATGCTGCCCTGTAATAAGTGCAGCTCTACGTGTTACTCGTTCCTGAGCATTAGCAATCTTTTCAGACAATTCTGCACACACTTTACGCAATTCTGCGACAGATCCAGCATCATCATCTCGAGTAGCCGCTCGCTGCTGACCCTCGGTGAGTTGCTTCATGGCATCTGTTAATTCTTGTGTTAGTGCAGCTAAGTCTACGCTCTCAACAGGTGCAGCAGGTATCGCTCTTCCTGATGACAAAGCGGACAGACGGGCTTTCGCAGCCTCTTTTCGGATTTTCAAATTTCTCGCCTTCTTTTGCTCGTCAAACGCCCATTCCTGGGTAAGGTTCTCATCCTTTTGAAATTGGCGATACAGCAACAAGGCATCCTTGTTCAAGTATTGAACCAAGCTTATAAAAGCGACCGACTGAGTGTAAGAAGAATCCTTTCGGATTTACTCAAAGAAGTCAGCCCAACAGATCTCATCAAACTCTTTGAAAGTGAGACAATTTCCACTGGTTCGTCCACTAAAACACTTTGTAGACAGCTTGAACTTAGGATTTTCATCCTTATCATCACCAGTCATTTCGAGTGGTGACCAAGACTCACTATCTTTATCCCACACGTCGTGCTCTCAGCCCGAATTGGGTACAAAGCTCGCGCGTAATACGGATTCTCACCGTTTGTGGCAGTATGGCGAGACTCGTCTCTCGACGGTTGCTCACTCCACAGGTTATCCGTGTGCTCAGATGTCTCACTTTCTCGTGGACTCTGGCTTGAATCAGAACCTTCCACAGGCTCCACAGGGTAGTGGAGTCTTCCACTCCTCAAGTGCATGTACAATTGAATTTCTCCGGGTCCCCTTTCAGGTTGAGCACCGGCAGCCCTCACAGGCCTCAATCCCCAATTTGCTTGGGAATTTCTATTCACCTGAACCACAGAACCGAAGTTCTCAGAACTAGGACGGAAGTCTCTTCCTGCCACATAGGCTTTATGCCTTAAGGTTCTTGGATTCACAGGTGAGCAAATTGTATTTTGCAGAAATCACACTCTAAGCAGCTTGACATGCAACGTCAGATTCAGAGAAAATCGCCCTTCAGGCTTTCGCTTAACTTCCACAAGTCAGCTTACAAAACTCTGAAACTACGTCTATGCTGGCCTGGGTCAAGTTCTTCACTTAACACCGCGCCTTAACAGCTCTTCACTGCCAGGCTGGGCTCACTCAGTTCTTCACTGAGAGCTTTATCTGTCAATACTACTCTCTCTCTTCGAGATGCGAATGCGACTTTTGAGAACTTGGAAATCAACACACAACTCACCATTTTAAGGCTGCTTCACACACAAACTCGTGGCGTTCGGCCGACTCTGTGCTAATCTCCTAGCAGATTCTATTCTGCAATTTTCCTTCTTTAACCGTGAGATTCCCTCGTGGGAACTCCTACAATCCTAACTTATCTATGATACACAGAAGAATCTTCGGTGTCGTCAGAAGCGTGGGGCTTTGGCCCTCCAGTGGGCCTTGGGAACTCTTTCTTCTTCTTCGCGCCCTTCTTCTTTTTCCTTCTGCCTCTTGGCAAAGGTGCGTGCGAGTGAATGACATGTCTCAGGCAAGATTCGTGCCTTTCACAGGCACCACACAGCGTCATCTTTCGAGAATGCCGTGCTTAGTCACACAACTTAGCTGCATGTCGCCTCTGCCTAGTCATGCTCAACTCAAACTCGTAGTCACTCAGCATGCATGCACACCTCATGACTGTCGCGCGTGGCTGCTTAGCTTCTCAGCTGGCAGTCACGCCTAATTGGCTCATGGCTAAGAATTCCTGAGCGGCGTGCAAGCAAATGCCACTTGCTCAAGTTTTCCCAACCGGGCGGCCGTAACCTATCTTGGCATTGCAGCCATGACCTGGCTTAATCTGCCAGTCACACAGTACCTGACCTGGTACTTTGCTGGGCGGCTCATTGCTGATCCCCAGCTCCTAGCCTCGCGACTGTCTTGTCAAAACCTCCCCCATCCTTGGGTGTGGGTCACACTGACATTGACCCCTTGCCAGTGGTCTTGACGCCGCCATAACCGCTGACTGCGATGTAATCAGTCAAGTGGTCGGTGAGTCAACGTTGACTTTCAGCACTAGGTGGCCGTAGCTTGCGCTGCGCGTGCGACACCGTCAAACGGATAATAGTCGCGACATTACAATTCATTCCACATTGCGGAACGTA
This sequence comes from Mesotaenium endlicherianum, assembly GCA_009602735.1. Classification (NCBI taxonomy): domain Eukaryota; kingdom Viridiplantae; phylum Streptophyta; class Zygnematophyceae; order Zygnematales; family Mesotaeniaceae; genus Mesotaenium; species Mesotaenium endlicherianum. Next base: position 370,658 of record WELA01006381.1, read on the forward strand.
ATTAGTATGTATTTAAAATACAAAACAATCATATTTGTAGACAAGATATAGTGTCAAAATTGTGCATGCTCGATAGACTTGCAATGCTTTTGCCTATCAACATTGCAATTACACTCTCATGACCTTACTTTATTAAATCCTAGTTAACTTTCCTACTAGTAACCTACAATAGTATGTCATAACAAGCTATATTAATGTCGATTTGGTGTCAACAATTTATGTTTGCGTCAATCAAGTGCACCTTCTTTTTTCATCCAACCCTAAAACTGTGACTTCTACTTTTTGATGATCGTTGTGTCAAGCCTCCACTATGCGTTGATATATAAAGGTTTTCTTGTCTTACTTTGATCTTCATTGACGAAGCGAGCTTAGAACTACTACACAATTGTTAAGCGTATTGACATATGAATTTACTTGTACAAATCATAGGTTTGCACTCATTTCATCGTGATAATTTACGACAGTGCACCATATGTGCTCCTTCTCCTGCAGTGTACTCTTATTTGGATTATTTGGCATAACTTTGATCCTCTTGACATTATTGTCTTTTAGGTTGTTGGTCTAACAAAAGTTTCTAAGAATTTCGTGGAACACGGTATTGAAATTTTCACCCATGGTCTCCACACCGTTCTTGTGATATATGATGTATTTTTGCAATTTCTCCTTTCATATTTGAATTGGGTCAGCACCCGCAAAAGGTTGCTACCCCACCTTGGTTTCCCCCATAGTTGTCCCTTGAGTGGCCCATCGAAATTGCTAGTCCCGAACTAGTCCCGAATCATCTCAAACAGTCCTGAACCACAAACGCTCCGTATTGGTCTCCAAAGTAATCACACATGGTTCACAATGGTTCACAAGCATGACAACACTCTAGGTTTTTCTTGACGTTAACTTGACGCAAACATGACTTGATTTCCACTTGACAGTGGCAAAATATTTTCAATTAAATTTGGTACGTCTAACATATGCTATAGAGGATTGTAGCCAATCGGCTTGGACACCTTGATTGCGCGCCTAAACTTGAAACAACCACGGGTCAAGCAAACACAGTGTGCGCAACTTGACGGCACTTAAAAAACAACAGATATATGTACTGTATATGATGTTGAAATATATTTCACACAAATTATCATGTTGTCACGACTTGAAAAAGTTCCAAGTCCGCCCACTGTAACAAGCTTGACGCGAATGTGACAACTTCGAGTAGGTTCCAAACGACTCGAGCAGTGTCATAAAAATCCCTCCTTTGTACCTTAGTTCAAATTTTTAAGCAATAAAATTTTGACCAACAAACTCTTGATTCATTTCGACAATTGTAAATTTTGGTTGTGCACAAGCGACCCTCTTATTTCGGCGCTAATAACCCACATGAGTCTCACCACAAATATCGCCCATCTTGTAGGACCACCAACAACCATCAACAAATTCTTGGTGTGCTTATATTAACCGCAACCCCCAACCTTTACGTGTTCAAACTTAAGATAAGTTTGGATTGTGTAGCAAGTTGGAGACTCAAGTTTGACAATCTTGGGTTCTGGAAGTTCGGTCTATTTTGGATATATTGGAGTTTATCTGCACTATGTAGATAATTATTGAGATTCAAAATTTTAAGGGATTAGGGTTTATCTGAATTTATATAGGTACATCTTATGGACAGCAATTTAATTGAATGCGTCCGAAAAATTTAGTACGATAAGCGATTTGACTGACATTTTGAAAAACAATTACGTATCTCAACCGACACTTTCAATTTAAAACAGGTCGGTAATTCGCGTCTTGTCCCATGTTGAGGTAAATTGGACTTGGACATGATAAATCCTCTCAAGTTTTTTGGAAGATATTCAGGGACCGATCAAATGATTAGCAATCATGTGACTGATTTGGCTCGAAATAAAGCAGCTTGAGAGCCCAAAATAATTAACGTGCCTATGTTAATTAGTCCCATGCATTCTATGAGTACCCCCCAAACTGACATACGCATAACACGCGGAACCGACATGTGCATGACACGCAAAATCGACATGCGCCGACCTATGTATGACCAGCACAAGGGGTCAACGGAAGGAGAGGCATCGTCGCGTGGAATTACTGCAGCGCTCAGTGGGGCATAGAGGCCTGCTTAGGCCAGGCTTAGGCCAAAGATATTATACCGAAGCTATGGCGATTCAAAAACGACTTGTTAGATCGACTGAAGTGTGCCGAAGAGTGGTCCTTGTAGTCACCACTGCCTGCAGTGGCCTGGAGTGTTCGAAATTCGAAATCTTTGCTAGCTGTAAAGGTGTTTCTCTTGTTCACTTGTCTCACGTTCCCTACTTTGATTCAAAAGCTCGAGCAAGGACGAGTTAGGAAAGAGTTCGCGGAGAGCAGTGAATATGGGCTTACTGAGGGCAATCCTTGAAAATCCTGACGAGATCATTTCATTGATACGTGTGCGGTACACGGTACATCTCGCAAGTCGTCTTCCAGCAGATCCAGACTTAGCTTTTTGCTACGACATGTTAAACCAAGTCAGTCGAAGCTTTGCTGTGGTCATCCAGCAGCTGGACGTCCAGCTGCGAGATGCTGTAAGGCCCATCTTAGCCTCTCAATTGCCTAGACATGTACTTCGCAGACGCTCCTTTCGGACAATTATCCTCTTTCCTCTGGCGTCACATGTTCACATTTGCCTCCTCATGTATGAGTACTTTTTGTTGTGATGGTAAGAGCATATCCAGGCTCGTTTCGCAGAAGAACCTCTTAAACGGCTCTCTTTGCAGGTGTGCGTCTTCTACCTGGTTTTGAGGGCTCTAGACACAATTGGTGAGTTTTATCTTTTGCGTAACTCCCGGAAGCATATCGAAGATCCAGTCAGACTAATCAATTGCAGACAGCTCGGTCTTGAGGGCCAAAACCGCCAGGCAGTCCTGTCACCAGAACAGCAAATGTATCCCTCAAATGTGCCTGCATGCTTCACTCACAATGTGATGTGAGAAGTCGGCTCGAGGCCAGAAGTATTTATACAGGCGAGCCAGCTTGAGGTCGATCTCCCTTGCAACTGATTACTGTGGCAGCCGCATAACCAAATGCAGAGGACGACATGACGATCCCCATCGCAACGAAGCTGCCCCTGCTCCACGGCTTCTTCCAGAACATCTCAGATCCTTCATGGCGCTTCGTTTGTGAGCTCAGCTGCCATCCTTATCCCCAAGATGATGGCTGATTGAGGATCAGATGCTGGAACTTGAATGCGAGCTGTTCCTTGAAAGTACACCATCATGCTGGGGCAGAAGAGAAGGCGCCAGTCTGACCAGCGATGGTTGGGGGGGGGCTTGGGGACGGCAGGCGGGACTGCACACTACCGGCGGCTCATGGAGAGCTTCGACCGTCTGGCCAGAGCTTACACGGGCCTCAGCACGCAGTATGGCTCCACCACTTCCCCCCCTCATAGGCAGATGGCATTCTCAGCTCTCCCTTCACAGCCGTCACGTAGTGCTCTGGTTTGGTGCGCAGCTATCAAGCCACCATCGCCGACGTAACCAAGCAGATGGGGGCAGGCATGGCTAAGTTCATCGAGAGAGAGGTAGGCCCTCGGGGGGAGCTCCTTCATTTTTGCAACGGCAACACTGTCATACACGATGCACTACACGCACGCACACACACACACACACACACACACGCGCGCGCGCACGCACGCACACATCTATGTTGCCGTCGCCCTCGTCACTCTCCCTGAGTTGCAGTTGCTGCTTCCACTCCCCCGCCTGGCCTGCCCTGCCCTGCCCTGCCCTGCCCTGCCTGGTGGCAGTCATGCTGTAGCTCTCCCTTGCGTGCGATTATAATGGAGGGAGGGGTGGGCGGAGGGGACAGGTGGAGAGTGTGGAGGACTACGACGAGTACTGCCACTACGTGGCGGGCCTGGTCGGTCTGGGCCTGTCGGACCTGTTCCATGCCGCCCGCCTGGAGGAGCCGGCGCCCCCCGCCCTGTCCAACGCCATGGGGCTGCTGCTGCAGAAGACCAACATCATCCGCGACTACCTGGAGGACATTGTGGAGGAGCCCGCACCGCGCATGTTCTGGCCGCGCCAGATCTGGAGCAAGTACGCCGCCCGACTCGAGGTGCACGCCTGTCCTGCTGCTGCTCCTGCGTGCGGCACGCGCGGCAATCTCCTTGTCTGTGACTGCTGGTGCTTGATGGCCAATCAAGGAGGAGCTGGCGGAGCGGGTGCTTGCTCGCATGTGCACAGGAGTTCAAGGACGTCGACGCCAACGGGAAGCGGGCGCTGGGGTGCCTGAACGAGATGGTGGCGGATGCGCTGGCGCACACGGGCGACAGCCTCGCGTATCTGGCGCAGCTGCGCACGCCCTCCGTGTTCCGCTTTTGCGCCATCCCCCAGGTTCGTCTCTTTGTGTGTGGGGACATCCGGCCTCCTGCTGCGGCTGCTGTTTCTCTTGTCTCCTGCTGGGCTGCATCTCTCCTCACTCTGAGTGAGGCGAGTGCTGCGCAGATCATGGCCATGGGCACGCTGGCGCTGTGCTACAACAACGAGGGCGTGTTCTGCGGCGTCGTCAAGCTGAGGCGAGGTGAAGTATTGCTGCTGCATCACCCGTCTGCTCAGAGGGGCCTCTTGCACTCAGCTCCTCGCTGCGCCTGCTGGCACATAGCACAGCAGGAGCAGCCACCTCATCACCTGCCTCTCGGCCTGGCTTGTGCTGCGAGCAGGCCTGAGTGCAACCATTATGGATCGCACGCGCTCCATGGAGGACGTCTACGTCTATTTTGATAGGTTCGCGGTCGAGCTACGGGATAAGGTCAGTTGGCCCGCCAGCTTGCGCAGCTGCCTTGTGGACGTTCCCTGCTGGCTCTGCCTGCACCCCACATACGGCCATGCGCGGAATTGGCCTCTCATCTGACGTGTGGCAGCAATCCTGCATGCGCGTGTGCATGCCTGTCAAGCGCGCAGCTCGACAGCGAGGACCCAAGCGCAGCACGGACTTTGAAGCACATCGAAAGCATCCGGCACACGTGTCGCCAGCACTGTCCCGAGCTGTATGTCCTTCCTGTCATTCCCACTTCACCCGCATATCTTCAGAACCACTTGATCTGTATGCTGTGCAAACTGACTCCTGCGCCATTCGCTGGCTGTCTTTGCAGAGCAAGACGATCCTACAGACAGGGTCACAGCCAGGCCCTATATATACTGATGATGGTGAGTCTCTTCGTTCTTGCGTCATATTTCCAATTTGTGATGTCTTTGCCTATGAAGATTCTATTTGATCGGAACTGACGACTATTTCAAATATCAATGTGGGAATGGGCAGGTCCTAGTGTGCGCGCTGGGGCTAGCATATGTGCTGTACCAAGTTACCTTCCACTCATAAGGTGGAAGTGTGACAGCGTGGAAATATGATTATATTGGCTAGACAATTACCCTTCACCAATTCAGTCACTCGTAATAGGTGACGACGCAATGTGGTGGCCTCACTCTCTCAAGCCACGTGACTTGCTTCATGTTAGTGGTGTAAGGAAATTGCTCCACATTCAGCCAGATGGAGATGCATATAGTCAGGCTACTTAGCGTGTAGGCTATTAGGTTCATATTAGTTGCCATTGCTGTAGCACACCTTCAAAAGGGTGCTATCACATCAAGCCATTGCTTTATTAAGAGCTAGCAATATTTCAGATTGTAACCTTCGCATTTCACCTACGCACATAATATGAACGAAGTTGTACACACAGGCTGCACTGCTTTGTTCTGGGCAGCAAAAGCTCTGCCTCAATGTGGGAACAACATCATCACCCACCTTGAGCTATAAACTTCAGGTCACATAACAGCACAAGAGTGCAAGCACCTCTCAGCGTCCAAGTGGGGCAAGTAGGAGTATGTACATATAGCAAGCAGCACGTCACTGGCCACTCAAATCACTGGTGCTCAGCCATTGGACTTGACGAGGGACAGCGACTCCAGGGCATGCTGGGGAACCTCCTTGCCAAACAGGAACTCGAGGGCCGAGTAGAAGAAGGGCGACGGCGGCTGGCCCAGGAGGAACACGCGCTCCGTCCAGTCCGACAGCTCCGGCCCCAGCAGCCGGTACAGCAGCCACGTGGCGTACCAGAAGGGCACGATGGCGTAGCTGACGCGGTGGATGGCGCTCTCCACCAGCAGGCGCGCGGCCGTGTCCGTGCGCATCATCGGCCACACCCTGGGGATGTGCGACTGCCCTTGCCGATGCCATCCGCATCCCCACCCCCAATCCCGTTCACAGCCACCGCCCTTAGCATTCTCCTCTCCTCTCAGGCGCACCGACAAGACACCAGGCCATCTTGCAGATCTCACTTCGTTTTGCAACAAAGGATGAGCAAGCAGCATACACTTGTCCTGAACCCAAGTCAGTATCACCCAACCCACCTGAACAATGTGGTGATGCAGACCATACTCCACGAATGACAAAGCAGCTACCCTTCACCCATAGCCACGCACAGGTGCACTTGGGCGCACAGAAAGAGATGAGCACTCACTTCCGAGGCCTTGGCAGTGAGCTCGGACTGAATGAAGCCGGGCAGGAGGATGGTGATGTCGATGTGCGCTCCCACAGGCTCTGACCTCAGCGTGTCATAGAACTGAATGATGGCAGCCTTTGCCGCCTGCATGGAGATACACCAGAGGCCGCAGAATCAGCACAACCCCTGGAGCCTTGCTGTTGACTGCGCAAAGAGCTGCATCAGCTCTGAGAGGCGTGTCCTCGAAGCCAGAGAGCTCAACAGACAACAACAACACCACCTCGCAGATCCAACTGAGCCCCCGCGCGTGTGCGTACGTGCTCTGCTGGACAGAGGCTGCCACTGATGCTCGCTCATCCTTCAGATGCTTTTGCGCTTGTGGTTAACACATGCAGCAAGGACGGTTAACTTGGTACGCACACTTATTGGTTCCATAACCATGACCGAGCGGCAACCAAACGAGCAGCTGAATCCAATTTCAAATCTCTGGAGGGGTAGTTCAACAAAGAAAGAATCCAGAAAGATTTTGCAAAAATGCGCCACAGGATAGAATGCACATGCAACACGTGTTGGCAAGCGTGGCAGGCGGGCACGTTACATTGTAGAGGCCTTGGCGAGCATAAATGGTGTAGCCCGCCACCGACGCCGTGACGACGATCTGGCCGCCCGTCTCCTTGAGGTACGGCAGCGCGTGCACCGTGGTCCACACGTTGCCCCAGAAGTCAATGTCCTGCATGCTCCTCCACCCATGCAGGCCCGGGCATCAAGCGTCTCCTCCCACCACCTTGCTGAAGCCGACTTTACAAGCGGCTCGGCTGTGCCACGTGCTGGCACGCGCGCGGCGTGCTGCCTGGATGTTCTTCACGCTCTAGCGTGTCTTGCGTGCTTGCCAGGAGCTCTCTCATCAGACATCCAATGCGAATGAAGATGGGGCCGAGATGAGCGGCAGGCAGACAGGCAAGCAGGCGCGCAGGAAGGGCAGGAAGGGCAGGCTCACCACAGTGGCGCGGAAGCTCTTGGGGTCGCTCTCCTCAAAGAGGCCGCTGTGCGCCATGCCCGCATTGTTCACCAGCACATCCACTGTACGCACGCACGCACGCATGCCGGCCACGCAAGTACACGCCCATGATGTTAGCTGCCTGCGCAGCGTCATGCAGTACAGCGTCTGGTGCATGCAGCGCTCTTCTGCTGGTCACACTGCAAGGGTGACATGCGCCTCTGCCTGCACTGTACCTTTCTGAAAGTTGCTCACGGTCGTCTCGATGATGTTCCGGCAGTCTTCCTCCTTGGAGACATCTGCCCGGCACACAACGGCGGCAGGAGAGCCCAGCTTCTCACACTTGGCAGCCACTTGTCTGAGCTTCTCCTCCCTCCTTGCAGCCAGCACCAGCCTGGCCCCTCTCTTTGCGTACTCATACGCCATGTGCTGCAGCACCGCTCTACAGCAATGTAGTCAGCACAAATCCTTGAATAGCAAGGGAATCTGCAGAGGTGAATGCGATCAAATAGGCTGCAGTTAGCTTGCCTTTCATGTAAGCTATGCTTGCTGTTTACATAGTTTTTAGAAGACATTGACAGGAGGCTTCACTAACACTTGACTGTGAGGAACCCATGTTTCCTGCTTACCTCCCCAATACCAGATGACGCACCAGTGATGATGACCACCAATCCCCGTACAGATGCAAAGGGGCTGTACAGAAGATACTTCAGGAACTTTATGAAGGCCACCACGGGTGCCACAGCAAGCAAAGATGCCATGAGAAATGGCACGATGGCAATATTTGCAAGGGCATTAAGTAACCCCATCTAGGCTGCACTTCAGAGAAAAAGTGCAAGGATAAGCTACCCTCTCTACTGCTACGAACAGCTATTTGTCCGAGCAACTTCAACAAATGTAGCGAAGCAGTTGAAACGCCTTTCAACAACTCGGAAAAAGAATGCAAGCAAAGATAAGAACTCGAGACATCAGTACACTCGATCTCCCTGGATCTGGCTCGTAAAGGAAAGATGATTGCTGCCCCACAACCGGCTTGAGATGAGGCCTGCAGATTCTGCTTTCTTGGAGTTCAACCGAGGTAGCTAATGTAGTTTCAAGAGCGTGTCAAGAAAGCATGCTGCTGGGAAGCTTGGTGGGAACAATTGACCATAATTTAGATAGAAACGAAAAAGTCCACTTGTACCTGTCTACAAGCTGCCAGCTCGGCGTAGAGTGAGCATTTCCCAGAGATGGTTTGGGGCTGGTTGGGGGGGGGGGGGGGGCGCAGGGTGAAGCCAGAGGATCGAACCAGGAGGAACCGCTTGCTCTGGCTTGCACTGGCGCAATTTCATGCCCCAGAATCAGCCCAGAATGGTATCTGGAGGGGACCCGAGGAGCCCGTCCCCTCTGTGTGATTCACGTGGACGGTCCTTGTAAACACCAAGTTCTATTTCCAAATACATTACCGAAATGGGGGTTCAAATTGGTTCATACTAACACATAATGTGCTTAATATTAAAAGGAATGACGCCTTAATACCAAATTCTTAGAACGAGGTGACAGGATTCTTTTGCCGGCTATTGATTTGTGTGAATATGTCCATGGAGCTGAAAATTATACACTAATCGACAAACATGTAACTCCAAGAAAATGCTCACTAACAACAAGTTTTTTTGACATATTAGGTGAGTTGGGGTCATTCTTCCTTCAAGGAATCACACGGTTGAGAATGTTCAAACCTGAAAGAGGGAATAATCTCGTCTTAAAGATTGCCCTCTAATTTAGGTTACAATATTTCAATTACATTTGCCGTTGAAGTTGGCAGTTGGACTGACATTATTTTTTTGTGCAGAATTCACTCTCATGTGGCATTGACCTACTGTGCAAGCTATGCACCTATATTCTGCCAAATGATGATGGTTACCTAGCCACTACCTCATGTTAAGCAGTTCCTGTTTCTTAAATGTGATAGTAATATGATTGCCCAATATGAAAATTAAGGGCAGGTCGTCACCCACAAACCTTACGAGAGTTTGTGTTTTACCTTCAAGCCACATGTTACTACCACCTTTCTAACAGACCAACACAAGGTAGACTTGAAAAGATAGAAACAACTCGCTTCATGCACGCGATTGGACAAGAGTGAGCAAGCAAGCCAACATTTGGAGTCAAGTGCTTGTGCGACTCCCTTCTGGCTCGTTTGCGAGATTATAAGTTATGAACAGCCAGCCTTATGATGCATTATATATTAACGACGGCAAGACGTGGGGACGCCGTAGTCCTTGTTGGATGCGGCTGCCGCATGCGCCTCCCTCCGCCATGGGTCGTTATGCAGCTTGTAGTGCAGGACCTGCAAGCGCACATAGAGGCCACAGTGGTAATGCCACATCACTCTCATGCGACTGGTTTCTGGTGGCGCCTGGCGACTAGCACCCGCAGAGTTCCGCGGTCCGTAAGTGACATGGGCATGGCGTGCCCTCGACCTCCCTCTCATTCCACGATCAAACCTTCACGTGGGGGGGATGAGGAAGTCGACAAAAACAAGCTCGTAAGGAGGGTCCAGGGAGTCAAAGAGTGCACGCCTGGACGAGCGTGGAGACGGCATCATCGCCGTCGCCGTCAACGTTGCCGTTGTCACCGCCGCCGCCGTCGTCACCAGCGTCGCTCTGGTTTCCTCCTCCACCTCCAGCGGGCGGCAGCAGGTCCTCCACGTGAGAGGCCCAGGCGGGCTGAAAGCCCAGGCGCGCCTTCTGGCGGCGCGCTTGCTGGCGCATGGCGTGGAGCCACGACCAGCGACGCCAGAGGCCCCTCACGGCCTGCAGCATGCGCTGCACGCGCTCCTTGCTCACCCTCTGCACGCGGCCAAGCATGCTCCTCCCACTCCCCCATCAACAGGGCCCTACCGCTGCTGCTGTGTTGGGAGTGCACGCAGCTGAGAAAGACTAGGTAACATGACAAGGTGCGGAGCACACCTGTTTGTGTGTTTCTACCAAGACTCTAAAAAAAAGCAAATGGCACCACCGCAGCAGCCTATGCACATAGCTCTAGAGGATAGCGTTACCTTCCTCCTCCTCCTGCTGCTGCTCTTGCAGGACCCTAGCCCCCCCCCCCC
>WELA01006381.1:381257-399366 GCA_009602735.1 Mesotaenium endlicherianum
CCCCCCCCCCCCCCCCCCCCCCCGGGAAGGACACGATGCACGGCAAGTTCGCGACCGAGGACTGGCAGTGCAAGGAACGACCTTTTTCAGGGCCTTACGTGCACTCCCGGCCCGCCCGCCCTCACCCGCTTGCCTGTAGCTGGCCCTGACACGTGTAGCAGAAGCTCGAGATGCACCTCCTTGACCACGCCCCTGAGTGACTGAGTGAGTGAGTGAGTGCTCGCAGGCACCCACAATGAGGCGCAGAACAGGATGAGTGGTGTGAAGTGTGCAGCAGGCCGCACTTGAGCCACGCTCCGCTGCTGACCCTCGCGGTTGCTACCTCGCTGTCCCAAGCCTGGACTTCACCCCCCCACGCCCCACGCGCCGCCATCCCCCGGCAAGCGGGGCAGCAGGAGGCAAAGCCACGCACCCGCAGAATGCGGATCATGGCGGGGATGTCGTCCTCCGCGATGCGCACGGCAAATGCGCCGTACTCCATCACGTTCTCAAACGGCAGCATCACGCCGTCCTGCACCAGACGCCCCCGCCCCCCCCCCCGGTCAAAGTCTCATGAGCTCCTTACATCAGAATGGGAAACGACTCCTTCCCCCCTCTTCCTGTGCACTCTTGAAGTGCGTCGCCGGCAGCACTGAAGGGCCGCATCATGGCCATGCCAGTTGAGTAAGTACAGAGCGCTGCCCAAAACACGTGTCATCTTTGGGGGCCGCCCTCCCCCAGATGGCACAGCAGATAGGCAGGGCAGGCAAAGGATCCGCGCGTGGCCACCCACCTGGATGATGACGGGGATGCAGCCGTGCAGCACGCTGTCCTCCATGCGCGCGCTGAACCCGTCGCCCGGAAACACCCCGCAGAACTTGGCCGAGGTAAGCTGCACACGCGCACCGCACTCACCCGCACGCGTCAGCTACCCCGCACCTTTTATTAAAGCCTGCCCCCCATCCCGAGCTCACGAAGTCAGTGTGCAAGTGAGTGAGCTAGGCGAGTGGGGGAGCGAGTCAGCCAAGGTGCAGGTGGAGAGGCGACCTCTTGGGCGTAGGTGGGGGTGCGCACGCTCTTGACCACCACGTCGGGCTCCGCCAGCCGCCCGAGCTGCCCCCGCGTGTTGGGCTGCGACGCAAACAGCTCCGCCACGCGCTGCCGGATGCCCATGCTGTACCTGCACCCCCTCCCTCTCTGGCACTGCCTGCCTCAGCTGCATCCGCATCCGCATCCCCCTCTACCAACACTTGCAGGCTGTGCGCACGCGCACACACACACACACACACAGCAGCAGCAGCAGCAGGAGCAGCAGCAGGAGGAGGGGGACAGAGATTGAGTTGGCACAGGTGCTCGGCTCACCCGGCCTCCGGGCGGCCTCTGGTGAAGTTGCCGCCCAAGTTCCCGTTGAAGTAGAAGAGCAGTGGCCGCTCCTCCATGGGCCTGCCCTCCCCCGCCACCCCCCTCTCCTGCTGTCAAGTCACACAGTGGATGGCTCACACTGGAGCACGAGCACACATGCGAAAGACTTCTATATGGTAAGGCATGCCTGCTCTGGAGTGCTGACCTGTCCCACAGACGGCCTGCCAGGTGGTCCACAGTGGGAGGCTTCCAAGCCGGCATGACGATGTCCTTGGCGGGGTCAAAGCAAGGGTGGCCCCCCCGCATTGCCTGAGGTATGAGCTGCCAGTCGTCGCCTCGATACGCCGTGGTGGAGCGGTTATGCTTGCTCATTGTGTTGCCCCAGTGCGAGATCATGATGGAGCTCCAGATGGCACTCGGAGCCTCGCACGCGCCCTCATCCCACGCATGCACCTGCACCCCAATGCACCAGCAGCACCTGTGTGCACGTGAGCTGCCGCTGCCTACACCCCCAAGGAGCGGACGCAACCCTCCCTCCCTCCCTCCCTCCCTCACTCACTCTCTGCTGCAGTCCTCTGCAGGAGGGCGACAGGGCGTGGGCAGAGAGAGAGGGAGAGAGAGACAAAGCGCACATACCCACAGGTGGTCCTTGCCCGCGTGGCGCTCCCAGAAGGGGTACTCGCGCCGAATGTACTCGTACGCGCGCATGTAGAAGTCCGCCACGTAGTAGGGCCGCGCACCTCTGAAGTCCTGCACGTCCCCCCTCCCCCCTTACTCCCACCCATGCTCACACACTGTGGCAGTCGTGCCAGTGCTGCAAATGCGTCTCCAGCCGCATACACACGCCATATGGAGGGCAGCAGCAAACAGGCGGGAGAATCACCACGGGCGTGTGAGCGTGCATGCATGCATGCGTGCATGTGTTGGCGCGTGTTTGTTTGTGTGAGTGTGTGTATCCACGTGCACGTGTGTGTGTGTGTGTGTGTGTGTGTGTGTGTGTGTGTGTGTGTGTGTGTGTGTTTCTGTGTGTGCACGTGTGTGCCCGTGCGTACATTCATGAGCGTGCGGGGGGAGTCGTCGGCGCGGACGTGCATGCAGGCGCCCAGCACGGGCACGTAGAAGTAGTCCGCCTCGTCGCCGTTGGTGGTGCGGTGCGGGCTCGCCAGCAGCGCCTCCAGCAGCATTGGCTGCCACCCCCACCCCGCAGGACGCAGACACATGTCACGCTCTCCCGAGGCAAAGCCTCGCTTCCTCCACGTCCTTATGTGCCTCCCACGCACTTGAAGACGGGCACACTGCGACGCGTGCCACACCCACAGTTTGTGGACTGGACCTCTCAAGCCTTGGCAGCAGAGAGTTGCATGGCTGGGAGGGGTTGCCTCCACCTCCCCGGTTTGGACTCCAGTCCGGGAACAGAAGCAGGTGGGGGCGGGGGCCTCGAGCGAACCTCAAGGCCGTACAGGAGGCCCATGTTGAGCTCCGTGACGTTCTCGCCCGCGTGTATCCACGGCACGCACTGGTACTTGTACAGCCGCCCCTGCCCGTCCTCCCCCCCGCCACACAGCCTCAGGCACACTCACGGTCCCCGCGCAACCCTACACCTACACCCTGTGCCCCCTACACCCCTGCACCCTCTCATAGGGAAGCGGGTCTGACCTGCAGCTGATCCGTGGTGAACTCGGTGCGAAGGTCGTACACGTAGATGAGCGGCCGCCGCCGCACCACCGTCCGGCTGCTGCCCCATGTTGGGGGCGGCGCTGCTACCCCCCCTGCCGCCGTTGCCGCTGCTTTGTCTTTTAGGCCCTGCCTGCCCAGCAGCGCCCTTCTGCCGCCTGCGTCTGATGGGACGTCCGCAGGCACCTGCAGCCATTCCGGCAGGGCAGCGCCGGCAGCGGGCAGCGCGGAGGTGGAGGAGGGAATGCTGCAGTCAATGCCGTACCACCCGCCCTCGCACTGCCACCTCCACCCCGTTTCTCCCCAGGTTTTGAGCGTCAGAGTACGCATGGTTCGCATTAGGGGGCAGTCTTTGCACCATGCCCCTCCCTGGCAGGGCCTCTCTCCCTCACTGTGCGTGTGTGTGTGTGTGTTTGTGTTATAGGACAGGGGGAATAGAAGCCCGCAAGCCCTCCACTCCACCCAGGGAGGGGGGCCAGGGCCGAGAGAGAGAGAGAGAGAGAGAGAGAGAGAGAGAGAGAGAGCTTGCCTGGCAGAAGCCGGTGAGGCAGGCGCCGCGGCCGGAGCACTGCGAGAAGCAGAAGGGCAGCGTGGGCACCTCGCACCAGTCTCCTGCGGCGTCGTCGTGGTTGCAGAAGCACTGCTCCTGCGGCGTCGCCCCGTGCCGCTCCATGTCCGCGGGGTCCGCGTTGCACCAGCCAGGGGCGTGCTGGCTGGCGTTGTAGAGCGAGTCCCGGTTCAGCACCGTGCGGTCCACCACGTCACTCCTGCTCGCCCTCCAGTGCACGCGCGTGCGCGCGTGTGTGTGTGTGTGTGTGTGTGTATGTGTGTGTTTTGTGAGCGAGGGGAGGGGAAGGGGGAGGGGGAGGGAGAGGCGGGGAGAGAGGGAGAGGGAGAGAGAGGGAGAGGGCAACAACAGAGGGCATGGGGAGTGCGTGGGCGGTGCGCCGGCCCCAGCAGTCAGCAATGCGTGCGTCCCGATGCAGCAGCAGCCAGGAGACAGAAGCCAGCAGCCCACGATGCTCAGGTACCCCCACCTGTGAAGAGCAGAAGCGTGTGAGCCAGGTGGAAGGCCAGGGGCAGCCGAGGAATGGGCGGGGCGGGGNGAACTTGGAGCCGGGCCCGCACACGCAGCGCCCCGTGTGCAAGTCGCAGTGGGCCGCGCACAAGGACACGATCCAGACGCCGTACGGGAAGCCATCTATGGGCTCCCGGTTGCACGGGTAGTTGTCCAGCTCGGAGCAGTCCTCGCCTGCACCCCACCCCTCCCTCCCAGGCCAACCCTGTTGGTCTCACTCCTCCTGATGGTGGTAGCTCAGGCGTGAGCTTGCTCTCTTGTCCTGCCAGGAAATGCCGGTTCTGTCCTGCTATGTCGAGCGATGGCAAAGAGCGTGAATGCAGCTAGTGAGCACGTGCTGGCACGTGCGTCTCCCGTGCCCTAGCTTCATGCAAGCTGGGACATCACAAAGAGTGTTCACCTTTATAGCCGCGCTCGCAGCGGCAGACTCCGAGCTCATGATTGCACACCCCGTGCCTGCTGCAGTCTCCTGGACAAAACTCCCCATATGCGTCCTATTCCCACCAACTGAGGGCATGAGCATAAGTGGAAGTAGCGAAGAAGGACAGTGCGGAGGTACCAAGAGTAGCCCTTGCCTGCACAGTTTTGCATCATTCAATGAAGGAACAGTCTGTGCATTGCAGTACCTCCTTGATGAAGACAGGCTTTGACACTCCCCCACATTCTCTCAACCAGCGCCCAACGCCACTTTTCCAGGGTGCACCCCCATACAGCACGCCAGCTGACCGGTCAGGAGAAAATTCCATGAATCCCGGAACACGTTGGAGACGCTTTGAGTCCAAGCGTAATTCCTTTCCGACATGGTATACGTCCACAATCACGAATAGAACAAGTAGAAGAAAGATTGGAACGAGTCGAACAAGATGGTGACGGGGCTCTCTTATTACTTCCGTCTGTTGACTACCTTCCGTTTGCCTACTTGCCTCCTCCATAGACGACGATATGACTACTATTTCCGTCCTCAAAGCATACCAAGGATGGCACTGACTTCTTAACCACCTTAAGCGAATAATGCAGGGTCGTCGTGCTAACTTTCATGTTGCAATTTGCCAGCTAGTGCTCTTCCATGGATTTGGCGAACCACTTCCCAGTAATTGAGTGTCGTGCACTAACCGCGTACGTCAAAACTCTAGTTTGCGATATATACAATATTCGCGTACATACATATAGATAGATCATCGTACAATATATTGGTTAACATGAAAAAATGTAAAGAATTTGAAAAGAATGATGTCGCGACTACTATCCGTTTGACGGTGCCGCACGCGCAGCGCAAGCTACGGCCACCCAGGTACGGAAAGTCAACGTTGACTCACCAACCACTTGACTGATTACATCGCAGTCAGCGGTTATGTCGGTGTCAAGACCACTGGCAAGGGGTCAATGTCAATGTGCCCCACACCCAGGGATGGGGTAGGTTTTGACAGCATGGACAGCCGCGAGGCTAGAAGCTGGGGATCAGTGATGAGCCGCCCAGCAGGTACCAAGTCAGGTACTGTGTGACTGGCAGATTAAGCCAAGTCATGGCCGCAATGCCAAGATAGGTTACGGCCGCCCGGTTGGGAATCTTGAGCAAGTGGCATTTGTTTGTACATGCCGCTCAAGAATTCTTAGCCATGAGCCAATTAGGCGTGACTATAACGATCCAAGCTATTTTAGGCGTATTTGGGACGTTTTCCCAATTATCTAAAGTACGTTATACTATTTATCATATTATTCGATAAATGATTGCATCATATTCAATTATTCGCCACACGTGTGCGCCGATTAATTCCTGGTCGATTGGCGAAACGACCGAGAAACTATTCCAAAAAGCGTCGTAACGTAATTCGACTACTTCGCAAAATTACGACATAATTATTCGTAAAGTTACTTTGATTAATTATGAGATGATAACTTATTAAATCATTGATTGATTAAGTTGATTTGATTGTCATTATGTCGACAATGCACAATCACAGATTTCGAATTTACGACCAGTCGTTAAAACGAACAAACCGTCGTATCAAGATACGACAAACCGTCGTAAAGACAAACGAAACGAAATATGCAAAGTCGCTTTGCATCGACGCGGATTCGATCCCGCGACTTGTCGTTTGAAACGTTCACACCTGAACCAATTGGCCAAGTAGTTATTCGTAATTCCTGCTTCATGACGTAATAATTTGAACGCGACTCCGCGAACAGTCGCGACTTTTCGAAAAGTCGCGAGAACGCGAAAACGCCCGTTTGGCGCGAACCGGTTTTCTGAAAACCATTGAAAAGTCTCCAAACCGCCAAACGGCGCGTTTCGAGCATTCGGCCGAATGGGACACGTCCCTTCGACCGTTTTCGTTGAACATGAACCAGTGCCCTAGGTGGTGACTCGAAGCACTCCAGTGCCTCATGTTGTGCAGGTATAAATACCTGTAGAGTCATTGTGAGTGCAACTCTCACAAGCACACATTCTACGTTAGTTTACATTTTCGCTCTTTCGAGTATTCGTCGATTTACACAATTATACAGATTCTCCTTCCACTTGAATTAGATATTCCTTGAATACCGAGGAAAGATCCTCTCGAAAAGAAAAAACGTAACATTGGTATCGGAGCCGATCTCGGTTTCTCCAAGGAAATTTTATTTTTTTTAGTGGCCAGAAAATCTGTTGGATTTTCTGCCGGATTCTGTCGTCGAATCTAACCGCTTTCTTGATTCTGTGTAGATTCGCCCTCGATTCATTTCCGGTTCGCGATGACTCGCGGCCGTCGGATCGAAATCATCTACATCGACGACGATTCACCCCGCCGGCCTCGCGTCTCGCCGCGTGTTGCCTCGGCGCCGACTCGGCCGTCGCCGACTTATTCGCCGATGGCTCCGCCCGGCTCGCAGCGCTCATCACCCGTCGATCTTCGATCGTACGAGATATTGTCGCCGGAACGCTCGTCACCCACACCTCCCACCCACGCCGAACTTCGGAACACCACACCCGAACCTACCCGCTCTCGTTATCCACGCGGCCGAACACCGTCGCCTCGTGCGCCTCGTGAACGGCCGGATGTCATTGATTCCTTGCCGTTTTCTGAACATGAGCACTACTACCACATGTGGAATGATTATGGGCATTGGATGGAATTGCGCGACCAACCCACCCTAGAGGACTATCAAAATGTGTATAGCCCTCGGTTCCGCAACCGCTCGGGTTTTGTTCGTCCGCCCATGCCCGTGCGGGGATACACCACATATCGTGGGTATGTTGATTACATGTGGTCTACCCACCGTGTTAGTCTTTCCGAGCATCTCTTTGACAGGGATTTGTATCGTGATCGGTCAGGCGACCATTATTGCGGCCATTGCATAAATGCTAGCGTCGATTACATTTGCTGCCCTTATTTGTGATAAATAGCTATTGTTTAGCTATTGACAACACGACTTAGTGAGCAGGAAATTCTAGGTGTTTGTTCGCAAGCACCAAAGGTTCTTGTACACTCCGGCATACCCGATATAAATATAATTCGAAACGAATGTATTTGTCTGCAAGTGTTGAGCTTTGCCGAGTTTTTGGAACTCGAGTGCATCCATGATTGCATGTTCTTGCATTACAGCCGCATGATCCTAACCTTGCAAAGTGTTACGCACACTTGGCTCATTTAAGGAGAATGCACATGTGCCTTGCACCAATTTATATTGCTGCATTCGCAAAACGACGCGCGTACGATGAGCCTTTCACTCAATTTCGCGCGGTATTGGCAATGCAAAATGGGATTTTGGTAAAGGACCTCCATATTTCCCACATTCCTCTAAGGCGAGGACATTGCTAGTGATGCATAATGCTTCTTTGGGGCTAAGTATGACGTTTGACGCGAAAGTTTCAGGCAAGTCATGCTTCACCATCATTGATTCAGGCGCGTCAGTGAGCTTCATTAGTGCACGTTTTGCACAAGGGATGAAGTTGATTCCAACACTCAAGAACGAGGACCTTCGACTTGGCGATGGTTCCTTAGCTTGTAATCTTGGAAAGATAAAGTTGCAGCACAAAGTGCAATCATACATCGGCCACGAACAATTCTATGTTACTAAGTTGCCCGAGGGTATTGATGCAATTTTGGGAACAACTTGGCTTACGCAAACAAGTGCATTGCTTGACTTCAGTCAAAAGACATGCATTGTACGCAAAGGGACAAGGAA
Source organism: Mesotaenium endlicherianum (assembly GCA_009602735.1). Classification (NCBI taxonomy): domain Eukaryota; kingdom Viridiplantae; phylum Streptophyta; class Zygnematophyceae; order Zygnematales; family Mesotaeniaceae; genus Mesotaenium; species Mesotaenium endlicherianum. The sequence goes on from WELA01006381.1 coordinate 389,515, forward strand.
GATCACTCTTCAATCCCTAAAGCCCGATATGGAATTACAAAGTCCCTCCAAGACTCTTCGATTGTCCATAAAGCAAGCTAGACGTTTGGCAAAGAAAGGTCAAAATGTTTTCTTTGGATTACTACGACTTGATTCCCCAGTCACTAAGCTCTCCAAGGAGGAGCCTACACTCAATTTGACTGGTNAGCTCTCCAAGGAGGAGCCTACACTCAATTTGACTGGTCATGAAGACACACTTACAGCTGAACTTTCTGCTCTTTTGCAAAAGTACGAGTCAGTGTTTCCAAGTGAAATGACGCCTGGCCTCCCGCCTGATAGGGGTATTGGATATACGATTCCTCTCGTTCCTGATGCTCTACCAACTTGGCGACCAATTTATCGCCTCAGCCCGTTGGAGATGAACGAAATGAAAGCCCAAATTAGCGATTTGCTTGAGAAAGAATGGATTGAGCCGAGCTCTTCTCCATTTGGGGCCCCCATACTCTTTGTCCAAAAGAAAGATGAAACGCTCAGGATGTGCATTGATTATCGTGCGCTGAACAACATAACGATCAAGAACCGCTATTCGTTGCCTCGCATTGATGACTTGTTTGATTCGGTGCAGGGGGCATACGTGTTCTCCTCGCTTGATTTAGCCCAAGGCTATCATTAGATACGAATCACACCAGAGGATGTTCCAAAGACAGCGTTTCGTACGCCTATTGGACACTTCCAATACAAAGTCCTAAGTTTTGGACTGACAAATGCACCAGCGACATTCCAAAGCACGATGAACGATTTGATTAGACCAGACCTTACTTGGGAAAATTCGTCCAGGTTTACCTCGACGATATCCTCGTCTATTCAAAGAACAGGGACGAGCATTACAAGCACCTCAAGTTGGTGTTGCAAATCCTTCGTGAGCAAGAGCTGTATGCTAAGCTCAAGAAATGTTCCTTCCTAAAGGATGAACTTTTGTACCTCGGACATATAGTGGGTTCGAAAGGAGTGCGCCCTGACCCAGCCAAGATTGCGTGTGTCGCAGATTGGCCTGTCCCGACAGATGTGCATACTGTTCGTTCATTCCTTGGGTTTGCAAACTACTTTCGTAAGTTTATGCAAGGTTACTCAGTGATGGCCGCGCCACTCACTGCTCTGACAAGGAAAGATAGACTTTTCATTTGGAATGAGACTACGCAGATTGCGTTCGAGCGCATTAAGTATGCACTCACTAATGCGCCACTTCTCTCATTAGCCGATCCCGACTTGCCTTACGAAGTAGTGGCCGATGCGTCTGGTGTTGGAGTAGGGGCTATCCTGCTGCAGGCGGGCAAGCCTATAAGTTTTGAGAGTCGAAAGTTGACACCTGCCAAACAAAATTACTCAACGACAGAGCAGGAGCTCTGGGCAGTCATATATGCTTTAAAAACTTGGCGAGGTTATTTGGAAGGCTGCAAGGGTTTGACCGTGGTCACGGACCACTGTCCAAATACCTTCTTTCAATTACAACCAACGTTATCGAGGCGCCAGACGAGATGGTCTGAGTTCTTGCAACGATTCCACTTTAACTGGGAGTATCGCCCTGGTTGCAATAATGTTGCGGACCCATTAAGTCGAATTCCCCTCCGCCACTTGATGTTGGGGACTGTTGCTAGTTTGCAAGGAAAAAATGGTCAGGTTTCGAGGGCGGCCACCCTTGATTCTGCTGTACCCCCCGAGACGACTGGCGTTGCCTGGCCTGGTGACGCGGGCCAACCCGATTTGGATAGCGTGCAAACTTCTGAAGTACTTGACCTGCATCAACTATTTCAAGAGGGCTATCTCAAAGATCCGTTTTTCCTAGATCTCCAGGGTTCTGACTTGAGCGGTGTAGCCGTGACGATGGACAGAATGGACAAAAGGAAAGGACACTCAGACTATACGTTTGAGGACGGTTTTTGGTGGCACAATGGGCGCATTGCTGTCCCAGAAGGCCGAGTAAGACATGAGCTCCTACGAGAGGCGCATGACTCTCCTTACTCTGGTCATCATGGAATTACCAAAATCACACATCTTTTGCACCGAGGGTACATTTGGCCGTCCCTCAAGGTTGATGTTACTGAGTACATTATCAACTCCGCGACATGTCAGAGGAATAAGCCGAGCCATACGTGGCCAGCTGGGAAGTTGCAACCATTAGAACTTGCAGGTGCTCCTTGGGAAAGCATAAGCCTCGACTTTGTCGTTGAATTGCCTACCATCGATAGAGGACACGATGGGGTGTTGACGATCGTGGATCGTTTCACTAAGATTGTACACTTTGTGGCCACTAAACCATCACTTGATGCAGTCGCGACCGCGCGTCTCTTCGTGGATCACGTGTTCAAGTTGCATGGTATGCCGAAAGAGATCATAAGCGATCGTGATAGTCGATTTACGAGCCACTTCTGGCAGGAAGTTTGCTCGCATTTTGGCACAAACCTTAAGATGTCAACTAGCTTCCATCCTCAGACCGATGGTCAGACAGAACGCCTGAATCGGGTTCTGCAACAGTTCCTTAGGCATTATGTGAATCCTCGTCAAGACAACTGGGACACCCTCCTGTCAGTTGCAGAGTTGACACATTAAGACTTAAAAGACGTACGCTTAACGAGGACGTTAAGTTCTTTTAAGGGGGGAGGAGTGTAACGATCCGAGCTATTTTAGGCGTATTTGGGACGTTTTCCCAATTACCTAAAGTACGTTATACTATTTATCATATTATTCGATAAATGATTGCATCATATTCAATTATTCGCCACACGTGTGCGCCGATTAATTTCTGGTCGATTGGCGAAACGACCGAGAAACTATTCCAAAAAGCGTCGTAACGTAATTCGACTACTTCGCAAAATTACGACATAATTATTCGTAAAGTTACTTTGATTAATTATGAGATGATAACTTATTAAATCATTGATTGATTAAGTTGATTTGATTGTCATTATTTCGACAATGCACAATCACAGATTTCGAATTTACGACCAGTCGTTAATACGAACAAACCGTCGTATCAAGATACGACAAACCGTCATAAAGACAAACGAAACGAAATATGCAAAGTCGCTTTGCATCGACGCGGATTCGATCCCGCGACTTGTCGTTTGAAACGTTCACACCTGAACCAATTGGCCAAGTAGTTATTCGTAACTCCTGGTTCATGACGTAATGATTTGAACGCGACTCCGCGAACAGTCGCGACTTTTCGAAAAGTCGCGAGAACGCGAAAACGCCCGTTTGGCGCGAACCGGTTTTCTGAAAACCATTGAAAAGTCTCCAAACCGCCAAACGGCGCGTTTCGAGCATTCGGCCGAATGGGACACGTCCCTTCGACCGTTTTCGTTGAACATGAACCAGTGCCCTAGGTGGTGACTCGAAGCACTCCAGTGCCTCATGTTGTGCAGGTATAAATACCTGTAGAGTCATTGTGAGTGCAACTCTCACAAGCACACATTCTACGTTAGTTTACATTTTTGCTCTTTCGAGTATTCGTCGATTTACACAGTTATACAGATTCTCCTTCCACTTGAATTAAATATTCCTTGAATACCGAGGAAAGATCCTCTCGAAAAGCAGAAACGTAACAGTGACTGCCAGCTGAGAAGCTAAGCAGCCACGCGCGACAGTCACGAGGTGTGCATGCATGCTGAGTGACTACGAGTTTGAGTTGAGCATGGCTAGGCAGAAGCGACATGCAGCTAAGCTTTGTGACTAAGCACGGCATTTTCGAAAGATAACGCTGTGTGGTGCCTGCGAAAGGCACGAATCTTGCCTGAGACATGTCATTCACTCTCACGCACTTTTGCCAAGAAGCAGAAGGAGCAGAAGGAGCAGAAGGAAGGAGAAGAAGGGCGCGAAGAAGAAGAAGGAGTTCCCAAGGCCATTGGAGAGCCGAGGCCCCACGCTTCTGCCGACGCTGGAGATTCTTCTCAGTGTATCATAGATAAGTTAGGATTGTAGGAGTTCCCAAGAGGGAATCTCACTGTTGAAAGTAGGAGAACTGTAGAATAGAATCTGCTAGGAGATTAGCACAGATTCGGCCGAACGCCACAAGTACGTGTGAAGCAGCCTTAAAATGGTGAGTTGTGTGTTAGTTTCCAAGTTCTCAGAAGTCGCATTCGCATCTCGAAGAGAGAGGGTAGTATTGGCAGATAAAGCTCTCAGTGAAGAACTGAGTGAGCCTAGCCTGGCAGTGAAGAACTGTTAAGGCGCGGTGTTAAGTGAAGGGCTTGACCCAGGCCAGCATAGACGTGTAGTTTCAGAGTTTTGTAAGTTGTGACTTTGTGAAAGTTAAGCGAAAGCCTGAAGGGCGATTTTCTCTGAATCTGACGTTGTATGTCAAGCTGCTTAGAGTGTGACTTCTGCAAACTACAATTTTCTCGCCTGTGAACCCAAGAACCTTAAGGCATAAAGCCTATGAAGAAGTAACAGACTTCCGTCCTACTTCTGAGAACTTCGGTTATGTGGTTCAGGTGAATAGAAATTCCCAAGCAAATTGTACAGATTGAGTGAACCTAGCCTGACAGTGAAGAACTGTTAAGGCGCGGTCTTAAGTGAAGAGCTTGACCCAAGCCAGCATAGACGTGTAGTTTCAAACTTTTGTAAGCTGTGACTTTGTGAAAGTTAAGCGAAAGCCTGAAGGGCGATTTTCTCTGACGTTTAGATCGATTTGAGGAGTAGCTATCACCAGGTACGGATTGCGGAAGGAGACGTTCAGAAGCCTGCTTTCAGGACTCGCTATAGTTTATTCGAGTTCACAGTCATGCCTTTTGGATTGACTAATGCACTTGCTACATTCATGGGACTCATGAATAGTATCTTCAGACCCTACTTGGACCAGTGCGTAGTGGTATTTTTGGACAACATCTTGATCTAATCGAAAACCTTGGAAGAGCATGTGGAGCATCTGAGGAAGGTGTTGGAGGTCTTGAGAGATCAGAAGCTATGTGGGAAGATGAGCAAGTGCGAGTTCTATCTCAAGGAGATCGAGTTTCTTGCGCACATAGTGGGAGCTGAAGGAGTCAAGGTGGAACAGAAGAAGGTGCAAGCAGTCAGAGATTGGCCGGTACCTCCTGATATTCATCAACTCAGGAGCTTCCTCGGCACGGCAAATTATTATCGACGTTTCATTGAATTATTTGCCAAGGTGTGTGCACCGCTCACGGACATGTTGAAGAAGCACGATAAGTGGCTATGGAGTGACAAGGAGCAGCAAGCTTTTGAGAAGATTAAGGATTTGTTGACACAAGCACCTGTGTTGGCAATTGCAAGTCCAGAGCTTCCTTTCACCATCATCACAGACGCATCAAACTTCGCAGTGGGAGCCATTTGTAATGAATCAGTATATTGATTGACATAATGTTCATTTAAATATAACAGTTAAATAAGTTCAGCCTGCTGAACTCTAGTTAATAATCAGTCTGCTAGACTTTATATTTACTATCAGTTTAATGACTTAGCCGAAAGCAGCAGGCTGAAGTCAGCTTAAGTCAGCTTGCTGACCCATTCTTTGACAGCCAGCTGACTTCCGTACTCGGTAGAAGCGAACTGCCTCGATATGCATCTAAGTGTGGTATGCTAGATTAATGGCCAGATGACATCCCTATGATGGATGGCGATTCGGGATGATGGGAGATGGCGGTGGATTTGGTTAACCGAGGTCCTACCAACGTGGTTAACTCCCGGGTAGGCGGTGCCATCGCACTGGCCGTTGAACAGTAAACTCATTCCATGTACATATGCTAGGCATTGCTCTCGAGTTCGGCATCTGGAAACGAGGCCAACTCTCTTGTACAGAGGACTGAGAGAGATCTGAATCCAAGGCGAGAAGCCATTGATACGCACTGTCTTCTAACCTTGCTTATGTATGAGTTTGCTGATTTGCATTATTGATGCTAGTTTACTCGCATTTGACTTACGAGTATTATTCACGGCTAGTGTGTTGTCCTTTGCCGTTTAACCAGTTAACGGAGAATACCATAAAGATTACTTGCTGGTATAAAGATCTTTATTAATTGTTAATCGCCTATTTGGTAAGTCAATTCATTTCAGTGGTATCGGAGCAGTTATCACAGTCTTCTTTGTATGGTAAGGACAAGGTCTCAAACTAGCAACTCCCGAGACATGGAGAACCAGGATAACGAGAATGTCGAAAACCAGGCGGAAAGCCATGTAGCGGGAAACCGTACCTATTCGGAAGCAGTAGCGGATACTGCAGCTAGGGAGGCTGCAGATGAGGCAGCTGCTATTGCCTCAGTCGCAGCTCAGCAAGCTGAGGAGGAGATAGCCAGACTAGAAGCTGAACAAGTAGCAAAGGCCGCTGAAGATATACAAAGGAGGGAAGGACAGCCAGCTGACGAGCGCACTGTTGAAGAACTTATGGCATCAAGGGCCAATGTTCTGAACCCACCTCCTGCTGTACAACTCAATGTACCCCTAGGTCAAATACGTGACCGGCTGAATGCGGCAGGAATTGCTGCTGCAGGAGCGAGAGGGACTGTTGAGGACACTACTCAGGGAGCAGATGCCAATGCTGCTGCTGCATTTGCTAGACTACCACCCCAGAGTGTAGACTTGGGAGCATTGTTCGTTCAGATGCAGTCGCAAATGGCGACCATGTATCAGTCCCAGCAGGAGGACAAAAGAATCATAATGTCCCTACTGCGGGACAGAGACCAACTGGGGTCTCAAACCACTAGTGGTGGTGGCCGAGGGCCTAGTAAGCCCAAGCCGAAACCTCCCCAGGAATATGATCCTGAGGAAGATAGAAAATATAACCTGATCAAGTTTCTCGCGGATGTTGAGCAGTGGCTGGAGAACTACCCAGAAATGCAAGATTACGAGAAGGGCAGGCACACCGGTGCGCTACTGAAAGGCAGTGCCGCAGACTGGTGGCTTTATTGGAAAGGAGAGCGTAAGGCTCGGCAACTCGGTGACCCTACGTGGGTAGAGTTTGTCGAGAAGTTGCATGAGAAGTTTGATGTCATCAACCAGCAGGAGAAAGCTATCTATGCGATGATCTCCCTGACACTGAAGCAGACCACTTCAGTTGCTGAGTTTGCTCAAAAGTTCCAAGAGAACATGATGAAGCAGCCCCATTTGCCAGAACGATATAGGATAGCGTACTTCATGTATGGTTTGAAATCCGAGGTCTCTGGTCATTTTGCTGAGAAAAAGTATGAGAAACTGGTTGACTTGATCCAGGATGCGGATGCCTGGGATCAGCAGCAGTTCAATCACAAGCGCCAGAGTAATGCTTTGGTGTCTAAGGTTGTCAAAAAGCCCCACGGTTCCTACAATGCAATCGAAGGAGACCAGGCTGAGGATGATCATGGTGATGGATATGAGTATGAATATAATGTCATGATTTATTGAGTCGAGGTTGCCGCACGAAACCGAGCTCCACATGTGTGAACCATCAACCTAGGGAGGCCAACTTTGCATAGACTTTACGCATCCATATGTTGACCTTTTCTCAATTTCCAAGTCACCAAAGTGTAGCGCGTCGAGTCACCTTCCGAATGGCACCGGGTTCGCGTCATTTGGTCATGTATCGCGCGAGATATGAGCGATCTAGCCCGCGTCACCTACCGGCCCCTAGCGGATCCTCACCAAAGGGCAATGTGTGTTTCAATGTGCACATTCTTGCCTATTCGTGACCCCCTAAAACCCCTAGCTTGTGCGCACAAATCCGCGAGCCCCTTAGCCTACATAAGCTTTGCATTTCCATAGTATATGTGCATCATTGAGGCTATAACTTGGTGACTGCATCACCTACTCCTAGAGGAAGCTTCCTCAATTTTCAGATCCACTTTTGAGGCGCTATCTAGGTAGAACCACCCAAGGTAAGCTCGGCCAATGAGGGACATGTAGCATATCCTACGCACCTTGCTTTGATTGGTTTGAGTTATGCTTAGCCTATAGGAGTGCTAGTACATGCCTTGTACACATTAGTGGACATAGGAGAGCCTCCTAGAGTGACTACATGCATTGGATCCGCCGCGTACCCCGCCGGATTTCCAGGAGTATAAATACTAGAGATGTCCCTAGAAGAGACATCTTTTAGAAGTCCATTATGCCAGGTGTAAGTAACAGAGATTATCAGTAAAGCTTACACTTTTATCTCTTGTGTTTTCAGGACCACTTAGTTACTCTCTTGTGAAGAGCAAGCCCTCCAGGCTTCCAGTCACTTGAAGAACTTCACAAGTGGTGAGCAAAGTCACAGCTTAAGCCCTTGCCATAGGACTACTCTGAAGATCATGATGTGCTTCCAGTGATCTTTTGGGCCATACTTCATTAGTTGTTTTCCTACCAGATTACAGTCTTGAGGTGCTCACTCTGGAGAGTACACTTCCCTTACTTCTAAAAGATCTCTCTTTGCCTGCAAGCAATTAGAACCTGCAGCGTATGCCTACCCGTAGTGGGCTTTCTTATCAGCCATACTACGAAGGAGTTAGTGGAGAGGACTCAGACTCAGATCTCAGCACTGTCACTGAACCCGCCGAAGAAGAGCAACCTGCTCTCCAGCACCCGGCAGTTTTTTCTGAGCCATCTCCCCAGTGGGCTCACTACGATTTCTGGTATCCCATGGCAGGTGACCAAGAGGTCAGGACTGACAGGTCTGCCTACCGCTTCAGCGGTAGGCCAGGCACCTGTGATCTGGAAGATACTATCTCGGAGTTTCAGGCTGACTTCGCGGCTGCAAAGCTCAAGACACCCACGCTGACTAAGCGCGACGTCTTCGACACGCTTATGCGCTACCTCTCGCACGAGGCCCGCGACACCTTCCGTGAGAAGGAGGCCGAGCTCCGGACCCGCACTGAGCTTGTGGGTGACCCACCAGTGGCGACCTTGCTAGCTGATCCAGTGCAAGCCTTCTGGAACATCCTGAAGACAGAGTTCCAGGCTGCAACTGAAGAGAAGGTGTACGAGCTGCACCACTTCTTCCGACGCAAAAACGAGACTATCCGCATGATGTACCGCCGCTTGGTGCACCTCCGCCGCGATGTCGGCACCGTCACTGACCGGGAGGCCGCGGAGATCTTCTTGCGTGCCGTCGAACCGCGTCTGAGGGAGAGGGCCGTAGTCCCCCTCATCGACCGCCACGGTTCAGAGTATTCTCTGGAGCAGGCCTACCTCTCCGTTGAGAAGCAGAGCTTGGCCGCCGCACAAAGCAACATTAGCGATCGTGTGGGCTTAGCATCCACGGGCGTGCGCCAGGAGGCCTCAGTGCTGCCGTCTTCTACGATGCGCACGACGCCGGCCCGCCAGCCCCCGTCGTAGCAGCAGCAGCCTCAGCGCCCTCAGCTGCCCCACCAGACGCAGCAGCGAGGAGCTACGCGTGGCCGCATTTCCATTGCTGCCACCACGAGCGATCCCTGCTGGTCCTGCGGTAAGATGGGCCACTCACGCCAGAACTGCACTCTCGCGCAGAATGGCAAGCCCGACGACTGCACCTATTGTGGCAAAGCCGGCCACCTGCAGATCGTCTGTCTACAGAAGAAGCGCGACGTCGAGAACGGACGCGCTCGCGACGGCCCTACGCCTTCAGCAGGACAGCGAGGCGCACGCAACCCTCGTACGGGTGGCCGCCCCGCGATGACAGCAGCTACGGCCACGACGGACGCCGCATTGATGCCTGGAGCCGACTACTGCAGCTTCGACGACGTCAGCGACGCCCTCGTGGAGGCCAACGCGGAGATCGCTAGACNCTCGTGGAGGCCAACGTGGAGATCGCTAGATTCCGTGGCCTCGTCGACGTCGATAACTATGACGCGTGTGGAGCACTCCTCGCGTCCGTTCCTCCGTCCTACGCCACGGCACTGACAGCTGGCGCACGCACAGCTTCAGCGCACC
>WELA01006381.1:401226-423518 GCA_009602735.1 Mesotaenium endlicherianum
TTGACACAGGAGCGCAGCCGGTCCTCATCAGCCTCCGCTACTTTCGTCAGCTGGGACTCTCTTCTGCTGACTTGGAGGACTCTCTGACGCGCATTAACACCGCCACCGGTACGTCCGAGACCGTCGCCGGCCGCACGAGGTTGGCGCTACTGTTCACTCTGCGCCCAGGCACGGCAGACGAGACGACCATCCATCGGCACGCACTCGTCACTCCTTCCGAGTCCTTCGATGTGCTCCTAGGGCAGGATGTGCTCTTTCCCATAGGCGCCGCGGTCGACAACTGGGCAGAGCGCGTCTTCTACCGTCCCAAACGGAGGACAGGGGGGACGCGCACCGCATCCTTGCCCCTTGACATTGTCGATCGCCGCCCAGCAGTGTCCGCTCTTTATGGCTTCATGGGGCTGGACGATGGCCGGCCAGTGGTCAAGACCGATAAGGACGGGCCCAAGGACAAGGAGATATCTGTGGGGGTGGACCTGCTCGAGTCACAGGACGAGGAGCCGGACCTACCTAGTGCCGAGCTCCATCTCACGCCGCAGCAGCAGGCGGATGTCCTGGCAGCCCAGGCCAGGCAGCAGATCCGCATCTGCACTGCCCACAGCGCGATGATGCGGCAGATGGCGGATGATGCCACTGAGGCCCTCGCCATGGCCAGCACAGCCATCGCTGCCGCCGCCCTTGCCCGCGGTGCAGTTGCAGCGCCTACGACTCATCAGGGGGGGGTCTCGGCCACTCGAGGCAAACCGTCCGCGAGGACCAACGTCCGAGTTCGCCACAACGTGCTTGTCGGCGTGGCCATTCAGTACAGTATGGACTTTCAGCCGCCCCCGCACGACACCTCGCATCAGATCGGCGAGACCTGGCCTCGTCCCACGGCATCCGAAGACGAGGCCATGCGGCAAGCAGCTTATCCTGGCAGATCCGACGACCAGTCCCCCAAAAATGAGGAGGAGACGCAGTGGGAACAACTGCCAGAGGCTTCCGTCGAGGTCCTCAGCGCAGCGCCACCCGCGGAGCCCCCGCCAGCTGCGCCTACGGCACGCAGGCAGCGCACACCTACTGGTCCGCCCGGCTTCAGCGCACCCAGCCAACCCATGACTCACGACTGGCCCAGCAGGGCTCGCACCGACGCCGCTGGACCCAGCCGACCAGTGTCACACGACTGCTCGACAAGCCACGAGTGTCGCCGCATCGCGCATTTGTTTGCGACGAGCCGGGCTGCCGCGGCCTCCTCTAGCGCTGGCACACACTCCATACAGCAGCCAGCGCCTAGGCTGAGCGTCCGCGAGCCACAACGCACGACCCCGTCTATCTGCGCCCATCTGACCTACGCACATCGCACTTGGCCGACCATCGGACCCGCTCGAGAGACCACTCCTCTCCGCGAGACGAGCCGCTCCCGATCGCTCACACCCCTTTGCGAGGCGCGAGAGGTGATTCCCCTCCGCGAGACGCGCGCCCGCTTCGTCACGCCGTCCTACGACGACAGGGACCGCACACCTCCTTACGACGACACGCGGACCCACAGGGACACGCCGCCATACGACGACCCTCGAGACCGACGCCGCACTCCGCCCTTCCGGTCCCTCTCAGCTGGCGACGACGCTCAGTCTTCTTCCGAGGCGCATTTTGTGATGCTGGCCCCTACAGCTCCGCGCGTCAGCGTCCCTCGCAGCCACATCGCTGGCGACGGTCCCTCCGGGTCACCTCTTCCTAAGGTGGCCCGCACAAACAGCAGGCCGCCCAGTCGTCACCCCTTTACGCCCGCCGCACGCACACGGCTCATGTCTAGTCTCCGGCAGCCCCGGGACGCGCCCGTCCCACGAGGGCAGCCCCGGCCGCGAGTCCAGCTGGCCCCTCGCCGGCTGGTTCGATCCCCGCAGGAGGTCAACAGCTCCGAGCGCTCCGTTTGCACAGTCCCTTCTGCAGACATGCGCGCACGCCAGCGGGCCTACTTCGACCCGCACCCCTACTTGACTCAGCGTCCCGTTCTCGACCAGCTGGCCCACGCGGCCTCGCACCAGACTGACCGCGCCCAGCGCGACAGGTGGCAGCAGCTGTGCGTGGCCTCGGCCCGACGTCAGGCCCGCGCTGTCTCTCCCACAGCCCTGCAGGATGCGCGCCTGCGGTGGCGCACCTACCAGGACCACGCACGGGGGGAGCGTCCGCAGCCGCTCACTGACCGCATCCCCAACCTTACGCGTGACTACGCAGACCGTGCTGTGGCCGCCCTCCGCATGGCGCCACATCAGCACAGCGCCGAGCGTACCTTCCCGCCGCCCGCTCAGCCCGGCACCCCTGCCGTGGGGTGTCGCCCACTTCCGACTCCTATCTGCGCAGACGCTCTGGACGAGCGACCTGGCGGCATCGTCCTCGTCGAGCTCTTTGCCGGCATCGCCACCGGGTTACTCGCGACCTTACAGGCCGGCATCCCGGTGCGCCGCTACGTCTACGTCGATCCCGATCCAGAGGCCCAGCAGGTGGCCCGTCGGCAGATGGCGTTGGGCCACGAGCGGTTCCCTGACCTCCTTCCCGCGCACGCATTCCGCCGCGCTCAGACAGACTGGCCCATGGACATCCGCGACATCACCGTCGAGCATGTCACCCGACTTGGGCCCATTGACCTCGTCATCGCCGGTTGGGAGTGCCAGGGCTTCTCCAGAGCCGGGCGTGGCAGGGCGCTCAGCGATCCCCGCACGGCCCTCTTCTGGCACTTGCTCCGCGTCCTCAACATTGTTGAGGATCGCCAGCCGCCACACACACTCGCGTGGGTCCTGGAGAACGTGGCCGCACGCCACGATCGCCGTCCCAATGTTAGCGCCGACTTCGCTTTTTGCAGCAGCTACGTCGGCCGCGAGTCCGTCATCGACGCTGCCCAGATTGGTTCCTTCACGCACCGCGTCCGCGCCTACTTCACAAACTTGGCAATGCCAGGTACTCTCGAGGCGTTGGCCGCCTCTCATCCACGTCACACACGCACCGTCAACTCCATCCTCGATGCCCCTCGTCTGGCCCAGCGCGTGACGGCGCTACCACATCCCTCCATGGCGCAGTGTGAGGTCCTGCATGCCGTCACTCGCGCGCTGCCGACTTTTGTCAGCCGCTATGACAGCGACGCCTTCGTCAGAGATCAGCAAGGGATGGTCATCGACCTGGAGACTGGCATGTTTGACAGGCCACGCCCTGCCGAGATGGAGCGTGCCATGGGCTTTCCGCCGCATCTCACGCAGGTGGACGGTCTCACTGAGGTGAACCGCATTCGCCTCTTGGGGCAGGCCATCGACGCCAACGTCCTCACGTGGATTCTGCTGCAGACGCAAGCCTTGGCGCCTCTCTACGCCGCAGCCCGGCATCCCGAGCTACCTCGGCCTGCCGATGATATGGACGATGACTCCACTGACAATGACAATCAGACCCCGCCAGGCACGACGTGGCACCCTCAGCGCGCAGGGCCTGCACCGCCAGAGCGCACCCGCCCCCCCTCCCCACCGCCGCGCGAGGAGGACTCTGGCTCGCTGGGGGGGGGCCGGCGGAGAGAGGAGTCCTCACAGCGACCCAGGGAGTCCCAGTCACCTTTTCTTTTTCCTTGCTCGCAGGCAGATGATCGCTTGCAGGCAGACGGTGCCAGGCAGCTGGCTGCAACTGCCACAGTGCAGGTACCCGCGGCAGGCCAAGCGCCAACCACTGCAGGGCAGATGACACCTGCAGCACCACAGTCTACCCCAGCGGCAAAACTAGAGACTCCAGCTGCAGGTCAGGCGACGCCGCCAGCTCCACCGACATGGAAGCTGGGGGGGACACTCACCAAGGCACAGGCCGCACAGTTGACGGCCTTGCTGGATGGGAGGCGCAGCACCAGCTTTGCCAGCGGCATGCACAATCTCGGGCGCTACAGGGGGGACCCCATGCGGATTACTCTCTCGTCGCAGGAGCCCGTTTTCCTGAAGCGTTATCGCTACAGCCACTTCGAGGATGGCTTGATCAGCGCGCAGACAGGCAAGCTGGAGGACAGCCGGCTCATTCGGGAGTCCTCCTCTCGTTATGCCGCACCCACGGTCATGCCAGCCAAGAAGGATGCCTCGGGCAACTGGTCCGAGAAGAGGATGTGCGGTGACTATCGTAGGCTGAACGAGGTCACCGAGCAGGACAGATATCCTATGCCGACGCCTGACGAGATCTTTGACGACATTGGCTCGTGCACTTGGTTCTTAGTGCTGGATCTGCGTCAGGGCTTCAACCAAATTCCCATCGCCGAGGAGGACCAGCATAAGACGGCGTTCTGGGGAGCACAGCGGCTCTACGAGTGGGTGGTGATGCCGTTCGGGTTGAAGAACGCGCCAGCTACCTTTCAGAGGGTGATGGATAAGGAGCTGGTCGGGCTGTCCTTTGCCCGATGCTACATCGATGACGTGCTCGTCTTCAGTCAGACGTTTGAGGAGCACGTGGTGCACATCACTACCGTCCTGGACCGCTTGGAGGCCGCTGGGCTCGAGTGCCATCCAGGCAAGTGCACCTTTGGGACCCGCGAGGTAGAATACCTTGGCCACCTGCTCTCCTCCAGCGGCTTGGCACCCCAGCTGGCAAAGATCTCGGCCATCAAAGGCATCCCACCTCCTACAGATCTCTCGCAGCTACGGGCCTTCCTCGGCATCGCCAACTACTACCGCCGCTTCGTGCCAGGGTTCAGCGAGCTAGCCAAGCCGCTCAACGACTTGCTCCGCAAGGGCGTTGCCTACGTATGGGGACCAGAGCAGCAGGCGGCATTCGATAAGCTCAAGGAGCTGCTGGTGAGCGCTCCTGTGCTTCGGCGTCCTGACTACGCGAAGCCCTTCATCCTCCACACCGACTGGTCGCAGGCAGGGCTGGGCGCTGTGCTGGTGCAGGAGCATGACGGCTTCGAGCATGTGGTGGCCTACGCCAGCCGCAGCAACAACCGCGCGGAAGGCAACTATGGCTCCTACGAGGGGGAGTGCCTGGCAGCAGTCTGGGCGATCGTGCACTTCAGGCACTATCTCTACGGCACGCACTTCCGCCTGGTCACCGACCATCAGCCACTTAAGTGGCTCATGACGTCGGAGCGCTTGACCGGCAAGTACGCACGGTGGGCGCATATCTTGCAGGAGTACACCTTTGACGTGCACCACCGTCCAGGCTCGACCAACCTGGACGCTGACGGTCTCAGCCGTAACCCGCTGCCCTCCTTGAGGGATCTCACTGTGGCTCGCCACGATGAGGATGAGCTGGTAGCCTGGCATGCGGCGGCCTTCCTGGCCTTTACCGTGGACGGCGATGTACGACCCGCAGGGCTCACTAGCCTGGACATGGTCACCGTCACCACGCGGCGATTGGCCCTGGCAGCGGCAGAGGACCAGGACAGCTGGCCGTGGTCCCGAGGACGTGTGGGACGACGCCCCAGTACTGCAGTACGTCACGGCCAAGGATTTGGCACCCAATGTCAGCGCACGCGAGCGCGACCCATCCTCAGACGCAGCCGCGACTTCATTTTCATGGAGGGGCGCGTGAGGCGCGTGATGGCGGACGGCTCCATCCTGGTGGTCCCTGAGCCTGCCATACGCAGTCAGCTGGTGCGCCGAGTGCACGAGTCCCTCGGGCACTTTGGTGTCAAGCGCACCCTCAGTCTTCTTCAGGCCGAGTACTGGTGGCACGGCATGACTAAGGTCGTCGCCGCTGTCGTCAGCAGCTGCACTCTCTGCGACCGTGTGCGCTCGAGCTTCACAGCGCGCACCGTTGCCCTCAGCCCCCTTCCTATTCAGGGGCTGTTCTACAGGTGGTCGCTTGACTTGGCTGGAGAGCTGCCCAAGTCCCGCCAGGGCAACCTCTACGTCTTGGTGATGATTGAGCACATGTCCAAGTGGATCGAGCTCGTGCCCTTGCCCAGCAAGGCCAGTGAGGGGATCGCTCAGGCCTTCCTCAATCAGGTCCTAAGCCGTTTTGGCGGCTGCGCTGAGGTGCTGACCGACCAGGGCAAGGAGTTCCAGGGCAGCTTTCAGAAGCTGCTGGAGCGCTCTATGATCGACCACCGCACCACCTCCCGCGATCATCCTCAGGCTGACGGCCTCGCCGAGCGCATGGTGCAGACCGTCAAGCTAGGGTTGCGGAAGTACTGCCTTGCCCACGACCGTACCTACTGGGACGACGCCCTCCCTTGGCTGGCGATGGGGTACAGGTTCAGTAAGCAGGCCTCCCTGGCCTCGCACTCTCCCTACTTCCTTCTCTACGGCCGACAGCCCATCCTGCCAGCAGCAGCCAGGACTGTGGCCGAGAACGTCTTGGACTTGGACAGTCCCGAGACATGGAGTGCTCTTATCGGGCAGCGTGCTCAGCTCTTTCGGCGCCTGATGCCCATGGCCATGGATAACCTCAGCATCGCACAGCATCGCGACACACTGAGGTACGCCATGACTCGTGGAGGAGCCTATCATCCGCGGGTGTTGCAGTTTTCCGCAGGTGACTTCGTGTACCTGCGACGCCAGACGAAGAACACCCTCGACACCAGCAGCTCGCCGGTCATCCTGCGCGTCAAGCGTGCCTTGGCGTCAGGCGTCCTGGAGCTGGAAGGCGCAGATGGCCGTCTTCACAAGGACCACACGAAGAACTGTGGGCCGTGCCATCTTCCTAACCTGGACTTGCAGGTCCGTCCCCGCGACGCGCGGCCGCCCAAGGACTGGGCGTGCCAGATCTGTCACAGCACTGGCCAGGAGGCCAAGATGCTGCTTTGCGACAGCTGCAACCTCGGCTTCCACATCGGCTGCCTCGACCCGCCGCTGGCCCGCGTGCCCGCTGACGACTGGTTCTGCGAAGACTGCACTGAGCTAGCCTTAGGCAGCGTACACAGCCCATCAGCTAGAGGCTGAGAGCTGGGGGGGGAATTAAAACATTTGACGCTTGACTCCCTTTTTGGCTATAAAGCCATTTGTATTATAGACTTCATTGCAGCAAAGCCTGCTTGTCTATTGTGTGCTGCTTATGCCGACAAGGCGCACCCGATCTCTTAACGCACGACAGCTGTCATGATTTATTGAGTCGAGGTTGCCGCACGAAACCGAGCTCCACATGTGTGAACCATCAACCTAGGAAGGCCGACTTTGCATAGACTTTACGCATCCATACGTTGACCTTTTCTCAATTTCCAAGTCACCAAAGTGTAGCGCGTCGAGTCACCTTCCGAATGGCACCGGGTTCGCGTCATTTGGTCATGTATCGCGCGAGATATGAGCGATCTAGTCCGCGTCACCTACCGGCCCCTAGCGGATCCTCACCAAAGGGCAATTTGTGTTTCAATGTGCACATTCTTGCCTATTCGTGACCCCCTAAAACCCCTAGCTTGTGCGCACAAATCCGCGAGCCCCTTAGCCTACATAAGCTTTGCATTTCCATAGTATATGTGCATCATTGAGGCTATAACTTGGTGACTGCATCACCTACTCCTAGAGGAAGCTTCCTCAATTTTCAGATCCACTTTTGAGGCGCTATCTAGGTAGAATCACCCAAGGTAAGCTCGGCCAATGAGGGACATGTAGCATATCCTACGCACCTTGCTTTGATTGGTTTGAGTTATGCTTAGCCTATAGGAGTGCTAGTACATGCCTTGTACACATTAGTGGACATAGGAGAGCCTCCTAGAGTGACTACATGCATTGGATCCGCCGCGTACCCCGCCGGATTTCCAGGAGTATAAATACTAGAGATGTCCCTAGAAGAGACATCTTTTAGAAGTCCATTATGCCAGGTGTAAGTAACAGAGATTATCAGTAAAGCTTACACTTTTATCTCTTGTGTTTTCAGGACCACTTAGTTACTCTCTTGTGAAGAGCAAGCCCTCCAGGCTTCCAGTCACTTGAAGAACTTCACAAGTGGTGAGTAAAGTCACAACTCAAGCCCTTGCCATAGGACTACTCTGAAGATCATGATGTGCTTCCAGTGATCTTTTGAGCCATACTTCATTAGTTGTTTTCCTACCAGATTACAGTCTTGAGGTGCTCACTCTGGAGAGTACACTTCCCTTAATAAAAACATTTGACGCTTGACTCCCTTTTTGGCTATAAAGCCATTTGTATTATAGACTTCATTGCAGCAAAGCCTTCTTGTCTATTGTGTGCTGCTTATGCCGACAAGGCGCACCCGATCTCTTAGCGCACGACAACTGTCATGNATAATGCCATACAGTCTAGAGGTAGAGGTGGTTCCTCTCGAGGCGGCTGTGGAAGAGGTGGTGGTAGGACTAAGCCGAGACCAGCCTCAGCAAAATCCACTTGCTACCATTGGCAGCAGTTGGGCCACTACAGGGAACAGTGTTCAGTCAAGCACCTCCCCAAAGTCGAGAGAAAAGACCAGCCTTTAAAAGACAGCAACAGTCAGTAATCCAGTCTACTGACTGTGAGGATGCTAGAGATAGTGAGTCGTCACTAGCTGCCCTTGTAGCAGGTATTATGGGTCCTGCTGAACTGGATTCACTATGCATGCCTGACAACCAGATAAAGGAGACCATCAGCAATATAGACGTCCAGAGAGTGCACACTCTGGATGCTCTTGTTCCACCTGATGTCCAACATTTCTTTGCTAAGTCAGGAGAACAATGCGAAAGTCAGGAAAAGACAGTCCCCCCTATCCTACTGCATTGCATGATTGCAGGTAGGAAGGTGAGGGCATTTGTTGACGGAGGGGCGTCACATACTTTTATCCACAAGGACTTAGTTAAGCGGCTAAGGCTGCCTACTGTCACCCAAGGGAATAGAAAAATATTCCTTGGAGATGCCTCAAGTATCCCGGGAGGAGTTATAACCAAGCCTATTGAGGTCCAGTTAGGTTCTGGCATTGCAGTTCTAACTGAAACGCTTACATTTGAGGTACTCAACACTGGCTTTTATGATCTCGTGCTAGGCAGGTCCTGGCTTAAAAGACATCAAGCTGAAGTGTGTTGGAGCAAAGGTACAATTAAATTGAGAGGAGCCAGTGATGGGCAGACTAACTTGGCACCCACCAGTGCTCTTCCTCTTGTTTTGTGTGGATGGCAACTGAAGGAAACGAATAGGCTTCCAGAAGGATGCAAGTTGCTGAATGCAATGGAGTTCGTCAAAAGCTGGAACCAGAAGGAAGACCGAATGTTTTGTCTGCTGCTAAGAGAGGTACCTGCTCAAATTGAAGAAGTGGTGAAGAAAAAGGTAAGCCCTCCGGAGCACCCTACTGTTGCAAAAATTGTTGCTCAGTACACGGATGTATTTAATATGCCTCCAGGACTACCCCCTAAGAGACAAGTAGATTATAAGATTGATTTATTACCTGGGAGTCAGCCACCCTGGCACGCACTTATGGCTTGTCTTACGTGGAGAGCGAAGAGTTGAAAACACAGATTGCAGAGCTGGAGGAAAATAGTTATATTACCCCCAGTAAATCACCTTACGCACACCCATCCTATTTGTTAAGAAAAAGGATGGCAATATGCGGATGTGTGTGGATTACAGAGCTCTGAACAGAATTACAGTAAAGAAAAAGTATGCTTTACCCAAAATCAAGGACTTGCTTGATACCCTATCTGATGCTAAGGTAATCAGTAAGATAGATCTCAAGAGTGGTTATCATCAAATCAGAATTGCTGAGGGGGATGAACACAAGACTGCCTTCCGCACACGTTATGGACACTATGAGTTCAACGTGATGCCATTTGGACTGACTAATGCTCCTGCCACCTTCATGGGTGCTATGAATGACATTGTCAGATCTTATTTGGATAAGTTTGTACAAGTTTCTTGGATGAAATTTTAATTTTCTCTAAAGATGAAGCTCAGCACGTTGAACACTGAAAGACAGTCATGGACACTCTAAGCAGAAATCACTTATATGCTAAAATGAGCAAGTGTGATTTCTTTAAGGAAAGTATTAAATTCTTAGGCCACATTGTCAGTAAAGAGGGCATCAGTGCGGACACTAAGAAAGTCCTGACCATAAGGGACTGGCCAGTACCACAGTCTGTCTTTGAAGTTAGATCCTTCCTTGGGTTGGCTGACTACTATAGGAGATTTATTGAGAATTATTCCACAAAGGCCAGTAAACTGACTGACCTTACTAAGAAAGACAGAGGGTATGTGTAGGGGGAAGAGCAGCAGGCTGCCTTCCAAACCCTTAAAGAGGCCCTTTGTTCTGCCCCAGTGCTAGCCGTGTATGACCTCAGCAAACCCGTGCAGGTGGTCACTGATGCCTCTGACTTTGCCACGAGTGCTATTTTGTTGCAGCCTGCTGACAAAACCACAAAGGATGGTAAGGCACGGCAGGATTGGCACCCTCTGTTGTACGAATCTACGAAATATAATAGCGGAGATTAATTACTCAGTGCATGATAAAGTGCTGCTAGCTATCATTCATGTGCTCAAACAGTGGAGAGCATACTTACATGGTAAAGCCTTTAAGGTGATTACAGATCATCTAGCTCTGACCCACTTTCGTAAGAAGTCCAAGCTGTCGAGGAGGGAGAACCGCTGGAGCCAGATGCTGGAGCAGTTTCAAGTCCAGATCGATTACAAACCAGGGAAGTTGAATCCTGCTGATGCACTCTCTAGAAGACCTGACTTGCAAGAAAGGAACGTTAGTCAGCATGCTGTAGATAAAGTCCTGTGTGCACTCACTTCACTAAAGGTAAAAAAGTTCTTCCTTGAACAACTTAGGAAAGCCTACCTTTCGGACCCAACATTTGAGCCCCACCCCAATACTGGTGTGTGTCGTGCTACTGCACTGGCTTATAAGCTTAAGGGAGGGGTCTGGGTGACTGAAACAACTTCAGGCAGGCTGAAGCTGGTCATTCCTAATAACTTGGAAATAAGGTCCCTTTTATTGAGTCAAGCCCATGACAGTTTACTGGGTGGGCATTTGGGGCAGGTCAAAACTGTTGGCAAACTTGCAAAACATTATCACTGGGAGGGGTTGCCCCGGGAGGTCTTGAAATACGTGAAGTCCTGTGATCAATGTCAAAGAAATAAGTCTAGGCACACACCGCCGGGAGGTCTCTTGCAACCGCTGCCCATCCCAGCGGGACGCTGGGAAACTATATCCATGGACTGGGTGGTTACACTACCACGAACTGCTAATGGGCATGGTTCAAGACTGGTAGTCGTGGATAAACTGACAAAAATGGTCATTTTTATCCCCACAACTGTCAAAGTGACTGCACTCGAAACAGCGAGACAGTTCTACAACCATGTAGTATGCCAAGATGGGCTACCCTCTAATATAATCTCAAACAGAGACTCGAAAGTTACCTCTAAGTTCCGGAGAGCTTTAATGGGGTTAATGGGAGTCAAACAGCTGCTCAGCACAGCAAACCACCCTCAGACTGATGGGCAGACTGAAAGAACTAACCGAGTTTTGCAAGAGGTGCTGAGAGCATATATTAACCAAAAACAGATATTTGGGATGACCTGTTGCCTCAAATTCAGTTTGCGGTCAACAGTGCGGTGCACACGTCAACGGGCAAGACTCCTTTTGAACTCAGCCTAAGTAGAGTCCCTAACTCTCCCTTAGATGTACTAGGGGAGTCTTTAACTGACCCTGAAGGGATTGACAATCAGGTCTCCCTCCAGTTAACTCAGGAGTTTGCTGACACCCTGTCAGTAGTCCAGCGGAACCTGCACAGAGCCCAAGAAAACCAACAAAAATACGCTAATCAACACCGTCGAGAGCTGACATTTTCTAAGGGCGATTTAGTCAAACTGCATTCTCAGCACCTGTACCTCCCTGGTGGGGTCAAGAAAAAGCTTGGCCTTGTCTGGGTCGGTCCATATTCGGTAGTGCGTCGTGTCAGTCAGAATGCATGCAAACTAAACATGTCAGCGGAATACAAGGGTCACCCGGTTTTTAATGTCTCCTTCCTGGAACCATACATATAAGGTGATACACTGTTCACAGGTCGGTTACCTGTCCAACCGGGCCCGGTCCTCGCTGTCCGGGACGGCGATCCTGAGGAATATGAGGTCGAAGAGATTTTAGACGCTCGCTTGGTCCGTCGATCGTCTAAATATGTCATAAAGTACCTCATCCGATGGAAGGGTTACGATGCTTCTGGGGACACTTGGGAGTTTAAAGATCAGCTGACCAATGCCAAAGGGGCGTTGAAGCGGTTCCACCTTCGTGCGGCTGGGGCACCTCCCTAACAGTCATTTCCGTTGTCATGGGAAGGTGACAGGAGGTCCTGTCTCCATATAAGTTGGAGGGGGATGTGACAGTTTGTGACAGTTGTGATAGGCAGCCCACTTTTACATTTAAGTTGGAGGGAGTGGTATTCTGTTTCGGGATCAGCAGGAAAATCTCTGATCACCATATTACACACTCAACCTGCGCTCACACTCACTTGCTCTCTAACTCAACTTTTCATTTAAATTCACTCACACCAGGTATTCCACACTAGGAACTCTCCCGATCGCGTTCCTCTTCATCAAGGGCACTCAGTAGCGGCAAAGTATCATGACTTCACTAACTGCATTGTGTTTATGATTGAGCAGGATGACACAAAAGTCGGAACTCAAGAGGAAAAGAAGGGCGGAAGAGGCACATGCAGAAAACTTACAATTCGAATCATCCTCCATCACCGCTCGGGAATCACAACGACTCCAACAACAGCGGGAGGCACAGAAGAAGAAGGAGGAGGAGGAACAGGCCAGACTGAGGCAGGAAGAAATGGACAGAAAAGCTGCAGAGCAGGCCAAGAAAGCAGAGCAGGAGAGGCAAGTTGAGGAGAAGCGGAAGCAGCAGGCTGAAGAAGAAGAACAGAGGAGAATCAGCAGCTACCGCTACACAGTGCTGGGCAAGCGCTTTGATCTACTGGAGAAGGCCTTCAAGTATGCCCAGAGAAGTCGCAGTGAGTTGCAGAAGGAAATCCTCCAGAGGGAAGGGGAGACATCCGAAAACTTTGACAAGTATATAGAGGTCAGTACAGGGCTCCTCCTCTACCACGATTACGCCAGGATGGTAGGATATACGGTCAGAGAGGCCAAGGAAATGGCCCTGGTGAACGAAGCAGGGGCTGTCTCTATTCCTGGTATCTGGGGGGAAGATAGGGTCATCAGGATGATCCCCATGGGCGCGGACAGCTTCAAAGACTCAACACCCCACAACAGGTTCAAGGCCATGTACAATGAGGTGGAGAGGAGGAGCTGGGAATTCTTGGCCAAGGAACCAGTCAGCTAGACTTTGCAGGGCACTGGTACCCTTGTACTCTTAAAAGGACAGACCCTGCCTTCTTCCAAAAGCCCACTGATTGGCGGTGGATGAACATCAACATGAGGGACCAGCAGAATGACAGGGCGACGGATGAGAATTTCCTGACAGACCTAAAGGGGAACATAGTATTGCCCCCTCACATTGCGGTTTGGGACCCAAGATTGGATGGAGTCAGAGACTACATGAGCCAAGAGATGCAGGGGGACAGAAGCAGGTGCCGAGAGTCATTCTCCAAAAGGACGCACGCTTATGCCAAATGGGCAAGTAAGCAGGGGGGAAAGGACCTCTATGCGGTACGAACTCAGCAGCCCCCACCAGCACCCAAAAGGGGAAGGTCAGTAGGATATTCTTTTTCTCGGGAAGAGCTGGAGCAGCTGACAGAGGAGACCCCAGAAGTCTCAGAGGAACCCGGGGACGGCGAGGAGGAGGAGTCAGAGGAAGACGAGGAGGAAGGCGAGGAGGAGGACACTAGCCCCGCCGTGATCTTGACACCTGCCACATCCCCTGTAAGGAAGAAGACGGGGTTGGCCCTGCAGCAACTCGCTGAAGAGGAGGATATCACTTGGCTGGGAACTGCCAGAGGACAGAGCCCATCTCCCGGCAAGGAGACCCAGTCAGACAGGGCAGACAGGAGGGCTGCTCGGGAGATAGCCAGAGGCCTGCCAGCATCTCCCTCGCAGAGGGGGCATGTATCCTTGGCTCATGTCATGCAACATCCTTCTGGGATGCCGGTATACGTACCTGTCAGTTTGAGGGCTGCCCAGGAGAAGGCTGCCTCCCTTCAGTTTCAGACTGTGCAGGAGGAAACAGCCCAGTTACTGCGTTCTCCACCGGGTCCTTACACGGAACCTCCCTCTCTGACAAGCTTCAGAAGACCCCAAGACAGGAGGAGGACTGACTCTCCCCTGGCCATTGGGCCCCAGGGGCATCTCCCTCCTAAGGGCGGAAGGCCAAGGGCACAGCATGCTGGATGGGAGTGGGATCAGTATTTTCAGTTGGGGAAACCTATGTACCTTGTGTCAAGTGTTGTCGAGGCGACAACATGTTAAGTTGGAGGGATTGTAATGAATCAGTATATTGGTTGATATAATATTCATTTAAATATAACAGTTAAATAAGTTCCGCCTGCTGAACTCTAGTTAATAATCAGTCTGCTGGACTTCATATTTAATATCAGTTTAATGACTTAAACGAAAGCAGCAGGCTGCAGTCAGCTTAAGTCAGCTTGCTGACCCATTCTTTGACAGCCAGCTGACTTCCGTACTCGGTAGCAGCAAACTGCCTCGATATGCATCTAAGTGTGGTATGCTAGATGAATGGCCAGATGACATCTCTATGATGGATGGCGATTTGGGATGATGGGAGATGGCGGTGGATTTGGTTAACCGAGGTCCTACCAGCGTGGTTAACTCCCGGGTAGGCGGTGCCATCGCACTGGCCGTTGAACAGTAAACTCATTCTATGTACATATGCTAGCCATTGCTCTCGAGTTCGGCATTCGGAAACAAGGCCAACTCTCTTGTACAGCTTACTGAGAGAGATCTGAATCCAAGGCGAGAAGCCATTGATACGCACTGTCTTCTAACCTTGCTTATGTATGAGTTTGCTTATTTGCATTATTGATGCTAGTTTACTCGCATTTGACTTACGAGTATTATTCACTGCTAGTGTGTTGTCCTTTGCCGTTTAACCAGTTAACGGAAAATACCATAAAGATTACTTGGTGATATAGAGATCTTTATTAATTGTTAATCGCCTATTTGGTAGGTCGATTCATTTCACCATTCTTCTCCAGGACCAGGGCAAAGGATTGCAGCCTGTGGCGTATGAGAGCAGGAAGTTGGCTATTCTCCAGGCTTTGAGGATTTGGCGATGTTATGTGGACGGCCGGAAGGTGTTCATCAAGACCGACCACAAGAGCTTGGAGAAGTTTATGACGCGGCCAACGTTGACACCAAGACAAGCAAGGTGGATGGAGTTTCTGCAACAGTTTGACCACAAGATTGAGTTCTTACCTGGGAAGATCAACCCTGCAGACGCTTTATGCAGGAGGTGTGACCTTGCAGCTGTATCAGTCATCAAGGAGAGTATGGACTTCAAGGAGGAGTTTCATAGATATTATGAGGAGGACCCAGAGTTTGCTGATGGTGGAGCAATTGAGTCCAACTCGAGTATGCAGAAGGAGGACGGCATATGGTATTATTGTGATTCCAAGAGAGTGGTGGTACCTGACATCAAGGAGCTACGAGACTTACTACTTGCGGAGCATCATGATTGCTTATATGCTGGACACTTTGGAAGCGAGAAGACGGCAAGCGTGCTGAAGCGGGAGTACTTTTGGAGAAATATGGACAAGGACATCGAGGAGTGGATCAAGAGTTGCGATGCGTGCCAGCGTAACAAGACACCAAATCAAAAGAAGGGAGGTACCCTGCAACCCCTGCCTATTCCAGAGTATCCTTGGGAACAAATTGCTATGGACTTCATCACATCTTCACCAGTGTGTGGTGAAGGGCACGATGCAGTATGGATTGTGTCTGATCGGCTCATCGAGATGGCACACTTCATTCCCATGAAGGACACTTGTACGGCAGCAGATGTGGCACGACTATTCTTTGATCATACTTTCAGGCTACATGGGTTGCCGAAGGTGATTGTTTCAAATCGGGATCCAAGGTTTACTAGCAAATTCGAAACAAAGTAGTAGCTCCGATAGATAAGCGTAGTATTTACTGCGTCGGTTGACGGAGAGTCAAATCTACGTGCCGAGCGGCAGGGTTGAAAAACGGAGGGGGGTCCATTGAAGTACCGATCTCCGGTACCACTTCTCAACACTCCTACAATTCCTTAAAAGCGAAGATTAGGTACTTTGCCGCTTGTTTCGTTTTGTTTGGGTATCGACGATCTCCACTACATCGGTCTGAGAGTGAACCAAGCTCCCTCAACCTAAGTGAAATGAATCGACTTACCAAGTAGGCGATTGAAATGAATCGACTTACCAAATAGGCGATTAACAATTAATAAAGATCTTTATATCAGGAAGTGATCTTTATGGTATTTCCGTTAACTGGTTTAACGGCAAAGGACAATACACTAGCAGGGAATAATACTCGTAAGTCAAATGCGAGTAAACTAGCATCAATGATGCAAATCAGTAAACTCATACATAAGCAAGGTTAGAAGACAGTGCGTATCAATGGCTTCTCGCCTTGGATTCAGATCTCTCTCAGTAAGCTGTACAAGAGAGTTGGCCTCGTTTCCGAATGCCGAACTCGAGAGCAATGCCTAGCATATGTACATGGAATGAGTTTACTGTTCAACGGTCAGTGCGATGGCACCGCCTACCCGGGAGTTAACCACGTTGGTAGGACCTCGGTTAACCAAATCCACCGCCATCTCCCATCATCCCGAATAGCCATCCATCATGGGGATGTCATCTGGCCATTCATCTAGCAGGTGGTACTTAGATGCATATCAAGGCAGTTCGCTGCTACCAAGTACGGAAGTCAGTTGGCTGTCAAAGAATGTGTCAGCAAGCTGACTTAAGGTGACCTCAGCCTGCTACTTCCGGCCAAGTCATTAAACTGATAATTATGTAAAGTCCAGCAGACTGATTATTAACTAAAGTTCAGCAGACTGACTACTAACTAAAGTTCAGCAGGCTGAACTAAATTAACTATTATATTTAAATGAATGTTATATCAACCAGCATACTGATTCATTACAATCCCTCCAACTTATGATGTTGTCGTCTCGACAACACTATCACTAACAACAGCGTGCTGTCCCTCTTATCCCCAACCTGCTGCCCTTAGGGAGGAGATGCTCCTGAGGCCCTATGCTCAGGGGAGCATGACCTCCTCCTGTCATGGGGTCTTTTGAAGCCTGTCAGAGAAGGGGGTTCCGTGTAAGGACCCGGCGGAGAACGCAGTAACTGGGCTGTTTCCTCCTGCACAGTCTGAAGCTGAAGGGAGACAGGCTTCTCGTGGGCAGCCCTCAAAATGACAGGTACATATACCGGCATCCCGGAAGGATGTTGCATGACATGAGCCAACGGTACATGCCCTCTTTGCGAGGGAGATGCTGGCAGACCTCTGGCTATCTTCTGAGCAGCCCTCCTGTCTGCCCTGTCCGAGTGGGTCTTCTTGCCTGGAGATGGGCTCTATCCTCTGGCAGTCCCCAGCCAAGTGATATCCTCCTCTTGAGCGAGTTGCGGCGGGGCCCACCCCGTCTTCTCCCTTACAGGGGATGTGGCAGGTGTCAGGATCACGGCGGGGCTAGTGTCCTCCTCCTCGCCTTCCTCCTCGTCTTCCTCCAACTCCGCCTCCTCGCCGTCCCCGGGTTCCTCTGAGACTTCTGGGGTCTCCTCTGTCCGCTGCTCCAGCTCCTCCCGAGAAAAAGAATATCCTACTGACCTTCCCCTTTTGGGTGCTGGTGGGGGCTGCTGAGTCTGGACCGCATAGAGGTCCTTTTCCCCCTGCTTACTTGCCCATTTGGCATAAGCGTGCTTCTCTTTGGAGAATGACTCTCGGCCCCTGCTTCTGTCCCCCTGCATCTCTTGGCTCATGCAGTCTCTGACTCCATCCAATCTTGGATCCCAAGCCGCAACGTGAGGGGGCAATACTATGATCCCGTTTAGGTCTGTCAGGAAATCCTCATCCGTCGCCCTGTCATTCTGCTGGTCCCTCATGTTGATGGTCATCCACCGCCAATCAGTGGGCTTTTGGAAGAAGGCAGCATCTGTCATTTTGAGAGTACAAGGGTACCAGTGCCCTGCAAAGTCCAGCTGACTGGTTTCTCTGGCCAAGAATTCCCAGCTCCTCCTCTCCACCTCATTGTACATGGCCTTGAACCTGTTGTGGGGTGTTGAGTCCTTGAAGCTGTCCGCGTCCATGGGGATCATCCTGATGACCCTATCTGCCCCCCAGATACCAGGAATCGAGACAGCTCCTGCTTCGTTCACCTGGGCCATTGCCTTGGCCTCTCCGATGGTATATCCTACCATCCTGGCGTAATCGTGGTAGAGGAGGAGCCCTGTGCCGACCTCTATATACTTGTCAAAGTTTTCGGATGTCTCCCCTTCCTTCTGGAGGATTTCCTTCTGCGACTCACTGCGACTTCTCTGGGCATACTTGAAGGCCTCCTCCAGTAGATCAAAGCCCTTGCCCAGCACCGTGTAGCGGTAGCTGCTGATTCTCCTCTGTTCTTCTTCTTCAGCCTGCTGCTTCCGCTTCTCCTCAGCTTGCCTCTCCTCCTCTGCTTTCTTAGCCTCCTCTGCAGCTTTTCTGTCCATTTCTTCCTGCCTCAGTCTGGCCTGTTCCTCCTCCTCCTTCTTCTTCTGTGCCTCCCGCTGTTGTTGGAGTCGTTGTGATTCCCGAGCGGAGATGGAAGATGATTCGATGTCTCCACGGAATTGCAAGTATTCTGCATGTGCCTCTTCCGCCCTTCTCTTCCTCTTGAGTTCCGACTTTTGAGTCATCCTGCTCAATCATAAACACAATGCAGTTAGTGAAGTCATGATATTTTGCCGCTACTGAGTGCCCTTGATGAAGAGGGACGCGATCGGGAGAGTTCCTAGAGGGGAATACCTGGTGTGAGCGAATATAAGGAAAAATTGAGTTGGAGAGCAAGTGAGTGTGAGCGCAAGTTGAGTGGGTAATATGGTGATCAGAGACTACCACTCCCTCCAACTTAAATTTAAAGGTGGGCTGCCTGTCACAACTGTCACTAACTGTCACATCTCCCTCCAACTTATATGGAGACAGGACCTCCTGTCACCTTCCCGTGTCAACTGAAATGACTGTTAGGGAGGTGCCCCAGCCGCCCGAAGGTGGAACCGTTTCAACGCCCCTTTGGCATTGGTCAGCTGATCTTTAAATTCCCAAGTGTCCCCAGAGGCATCGTAACCCTTCCATCGGATGAGGTACTTCATGACATATTTAGACGATCGACGGACCGAGCGAGCGTCTAAAATCTCATCGACCTCATATTCCTCAGGGTCGCCGTCCCGGACAGCGGGGACCGGTCCCGGTTGGACAGGTTACCGACCTGTGAACAGTGTATCACCTTTGATGTATGGTTCCAGGAAGGAGACATTAAAGACCGGGTGACCCTTGTAGTCAGCTGACATGTTCAGTTTGTAAGCATTCTGACCGACACGACGTACCACCGAATATGGACCGACCCAGACAGGGCCAAGCTTTTTCTTGACCACACCAGGGAGGTACAGGTGCTGAGAATGCAGTTTGACTAAATCCCCCTTGGAAAATGTCAGTTCCCGACGGTGTTGATTAGCGTATTTTTGTTGGGTTTCTTGGGCCTTGTGCAAGTTTCGTTAGACTTCTGACAGGGTGTCAGCAAACTCCTGAGTTAACTGGAGGGAGACCGCGTTGTCAATCCCTTTAGGGTGAGTTAAAGATTCCCCTAGCACATCTAGAGGAGACTTAGGGACTCTACCCAGGCTGAGTTCAAAAGGAGTCTTGCCCGTTGACGCGTGCACCGCACTGTTGACCGCAAACTGAATTTGAGGCAACAGGTCATCCCAATTATCTTGTTTTTTGTTAATATATGCTCTGAGCACCTCCTGCAGAACTCGGTTAGTTCTTTCAGTCTGCCCGTCTGTCTGAGGGTGGTTTGCTGTGCTGAGTAGCTGTTTGACTCCCATTAACCCCATTAAAGCTGTCCAGAACTTAGAGGTAAATTTTGAGTCTCTGTCTGAGATGATATTAGAAGGGAGCCCATGTTGGCATACTACATGGTTGTAGAACTGTCTCGCTGTTTCGAGTGCAGTCACTTTGACAGTTGTGGGGATAAAAATGACCATTTTTGTCAGTTTATCCACGACTACCAGTATTGAATCATGCCCATTGGCAGTTCTTGGTAGTGAGACCACCCAGTCTATGGATATAGTTTCCCAGCGTTTAGTTAGGATGGGCAGTGGTTGCAAGAGACCTCCGGGTGGTGTGTGCCGAGACTTATTTGTCTGACACTGGTCACAGGACTTGACATATTTCAAGACCTCCCGGGGTAACCCCTCCCAATGATAATGTTTTGCCAGTTTGCCAACAGTTTTGGCCTGCCCCAAATGTCCACCCAGGAGGCTGTCATGCGCTTGACTCAGTAACAGAGACCTTATTTCCAAGTTATTAGGAATGACCAGCTTCAGCCTGTTTGAAGTGGTTTCAGTCACCCAGACCCCTCCCTTAAGCTTATACCCGAGTGCAGTAGCACGACACACACCAGTAGTGGGGCTGGGCTCAAATGTTGGGTCAGAAAGGTAGGCTTTCCTAAGTTGTTCTAGGAAGGACTTTTTCACCTTTACTGAAGTGAGTGCACACAGGACTTTATCTACAACATGCTGACTAACGTTCCTTTCTTGCAAGTCATGTCTTCTAGAGAGTGCATCAGCAAGATTCAACTTCCCTGGTTTGTAGTCGATCTGGACTTGGAACTGCTCCAGCATCTGGCTCCAGCGGTTCTCCCTCCTCGACAGCTTGGACTTCTTCTGAAAGTGAGTCAGAGCTAGATGATCTGTAATCACCTTAAAAGCTTTACCATGTAAGTATGCTCTCCACTGTTTGAGTACATGAATGATAGCTAGCAGCTCTTTATCATGCACTGAGTAATTAGTCTCCGCTGGATTAAATTTCATAGACTCATACAACACAGGCTGCCACTCCTGCCGTACCTTACCATCCTTTGTGGTTTTGTCAGCAGGCTGCAACAAAATAGCACCCACGGCAAAGTCAGAGGCATCAGTAACCACCTGCACCGGTTTGCTGGGGTCATACACGGCTAGCACTGGGGCAGAACAAAGGGCATCTTTAAGGGTCTGGAAGGCAGCCTGCTGCTCTTCCCCCCACACATACCCGATGTCTTTCTTAGTAAGGTCAGTCAGTTTACTGGCCTTTGTGGAATAATTCTCAATAAATCTCCTATAGTAGTTAGCCAACCCGAGGAAGGATCTAACTTCAGAGACAGACTGTGGTACTGGCCAGTCCCTTATGGTCTGGACTTTCTTAGGATCCACACTGATGCCCTCTTTATTGACAACGTGGCCTAAGAATTCAATACTTTTTTTAAAGAAATCACACTTGCTCATTTTAGCATATAAGTGATTCGTTCTTAGAGTGTCCAGGACTGTCTTTAAGTATTCAGCGTGCTGAGCTTCATCTTTAGAGAAAATTAAAATATCATGCAGGAAAACTTGCACAAACTTATCCAAATAAGGTCTGAAAATGTCATTCATAGCACCCATGAAGGTAGCAGGAGCATTAGTCAGTGTAAATGGCATCACGTTGAACTCATAGTGTCCATAACGTGTACGGAATGCAATCTTGTGTTCATCCCCCTCAGCAATTCTGATTTGATGATAACCACTCTTGAGATCTATCTTATTGAACACCTTAGCGCCAGACAGGGTATCAAGCAAGTCCTCGATTCTGGGTAAAGCATACTTGTTCTTTACTGTAATTCTGTTCAGGGCTCTGTAATCCACACACATCCGCATACTGCCATCCTTTTTCTTAACAAATAGGATGGGTGCGCCGTAAGGTGATTTACTGGGAGAAATATAACCATTTTCCTCCAGCTCTGCAATCTTTGTTTTCAACTCCACGCTCTCCACATAAGACAAGCCATAAGTGCGTTGCCAAGGTGGCTGACTCCCGAGTAATGAATCAATCCTATGATCTACTTCCCTCTTAGGGGGTAGTCCTGGAGGCATATTAAATACATCAGTGTACTGAGCAACAATTTTTGCAGCAGTAGGGTGCTTCGGAGGGCTTACCTTTTTCTCAACCACTTCTTCAGGTTGAGGAGGTACCTCTCTTAGCAGCAGACAGAACATTCTGTCCTCCTTCTGGTTCCAGCTTTTGACGAACTCCATTGCATTCAGCAACTTGCATCCTTCTGGAAGCCTCTTCTTTTCCTTCATTTGCCATCCACACAGGACAAGAGGAAGAGCACTGGTGGGTGCCAAGTGAGTCTGCCCATCACTGGCTCCTCTCACTTTAACTGTACCTCTGCTCCAACACACTTCAGCTTGATGTCTATTAAGCCAGGAC
>WELA01006381.1:424004-460512 GCA_009602735.1 Mesotaenium endlicherianum
GCTGGTCTTTTCTCTCGACCTTGGGCAGGTGCTTGACTGGACACTGTTCTCTGTAGTGGCCTTTCTGCTGACAATGGTAGCAAGTGGATTTTGCTGAGGCTGGTCTCGGCTTAGTCCTACCACCACCCCTTCCATAGCCACCTCGAGAGGATTCACCTCTACCTCTGGGGTGGTAGTCTAGCAAATGCAGCAGCAGCATTGGCATCTACTCGTTGAGTAGTGTCCTCAACAATCCCTCTCGCTCCTGCAGCAGCAATTCCTGCCGCATTCAGCCGGTCACGTATTTGACCTAGGGGTACGTTGAGTTGTACAGCAAGGGGTGGGTTCAGAACATTGGCCCTTGATGCCATGAGTTCCTCGACAGTGCGCTCGTCAGCTGGCTGTCTTTCCCTCCTTTCCGTATCTTCAGCGGCCCTTGCTACTTGTTCAACTTCTAGCCTGGCTCTCTCCTCCTCAGCTTGCTGAGCTGCGACTGAGGCAATAGCAGCTGCCTCCTCTGCAGCCTCCCTAGCTGCAGTATCTGCTACTGCTTCCGAATAGGTACGGGTTCCCGCTACATGGCTTTCCGCCTGGTTTTCGACATTCTCGTTATCCTGGTTCTCCATGTCTCGGGAGTTGCTAGTTTGAGACCTTGTCCTTACCATACAAAGAAGACTGTGATAACTGCTCCGATACCACTGAAATGAATCGACTTACCAAATAGGCGATTAACAATTAATAAAGATCTTTATATCAGCAAGTAATCTTTATGGTATTTTCCGTTAACTGGTTTAACGGCAAAGGACAACACACTAGCAGTGAATAATACTCGTCAGTCAAATGAGAGTAAACTAGCATCAATAATGCAAATCAGTAACTGTCCGATACCACTGATACTTAGAAGACAGTGCGTATCAATGGCTTCTTCGCCTTGGATTCAGATCTCTCTCAGTAAGCTGTACAAGAGAGTTGGCCTCGTTTCCGAATGCCGAACTCGAGAGCAATGTCTAGCGTATGTACATGGAATGAGTTTACTGTTCAACGGTCAGTGCGATGGCACCGCCTACCCGGGAATTAACCACGTTGGTAGGACCTCGGTTAACCAAATCCACCGCCATCTCCCATCATCCCGAATAGCCATCCATCATAGGGATGTCATCTGGCCATTCATCTAGCGCACCACACTTAGATGCATGTCGAGGCAGTTCGGTGCTACCGAGTACGGAAGTCAGCTGGCTGTCAAAGAATGTGTCAGCAAGCTGACTCAAGGTGACTTCAGCCTGCTACTTCCGGCCAAGTCATTAAACTGATATTAAGTATAAAGTCCAGCAGACTGATTGTTAGAGTTCAGCAGGCTGAAGTTATTTAACTATATTATTTAAATGAATATTACATCAACCAGTATACTGATTCATTACAGCAATTAACAATTAATAAAGATCTTTATATCAGCAAGTAATCTTTATGGTATTTTCCGTTAATCGGTTTAACGGCAAAGGACAACACACTAGCAGTGAATAATACTCGTCAGTCAAATGCGAGTAAACTAGCATCAATAATGCAAATCAGTAAACTCATACATAAGCAAGGTTAGAAGACAGTGCGTATCAATGGCTTCTCGCCTTGGATTCGGATCTCTCTCAGTAAGCTGTACAAGAGAGTTGGCCTCGTTTCCGAATGCCGAACTCGAGAGCAATGCCTAGCATATGTACATGGAATGAGTTTACTGTTCAACGGTCAGTGCGATGGCACCGCCTACCCGGGAGTTAACCACGTTGGTAGGACCTCGGTTAACCAAATCCACCGCCATCTCCCATCATCCCGAATCGCCATCCATCATAGGGATGTCATCTGGCCATTCATCTAGCATACCACACTTGAATGCATATCAAGGCAGTTCGGTGCTACCGAGTACGAAAGTCAGCTGGCTGTCAAAGAATGTGTCAACAAGCTGACTTAAGGTGACCTCAGCCTGCTACTTCCGGCCGAGTCATTAAACTGATATTAAATATCAAGGCCAGCAGAGTGATCATTAACTAGAGTTCAGCAGGCTGAACTTATATAACTATATTACTTCAATAAATATTATGTCAACCAATATACTGATTCATTACAATCCCTCCAACTTATCACGTTGTCGCCTTGACAACACTAACACTAATAACAGCGTGCTGTCCCTCTTGTCCCCAGCCTACTGCCCTTAGGAGGGAGATGTCCCTGAGGCCCTATACTCAGGAGAGCCAGTCCTCCTCCTGTCTTGGGGTCTTCTGAAGCCTGTCAGAGAAGGAGGTTCCGTGTAAGGACCCGGCGGAGAACGCAATAACTGGGCTGTTTCCTCCTGCACAGTCTGAAACTGAAGGGAGGCAGCCTTCTCCTGGGCAGCCCTCAAACTGACAGGTACGTATACCGGCATCCCAGAAGGATGTTGCATGACATGAGCCAAGGGTACATGCCCTCTCTGCGAGGGAGATGCTGGCAGGCCTCTGGCTATCTCCCGAGCAGCCCTCCTGTCTGCCCTGTCTGACTGGGTCTCCTTGCCTGGAGATGGGCTCTGTCCTCTGGCAGTTCCCAGCCAAGTGATATCCTCCTCTTCAGCGAGTTGCTGCGGGGCCAACCCCGTCTTCTCCCTTACAGGGGATGTGGCAGGTGTCAGGATCACGGCGGGGCTAGTGTCCTCCTCCTCGCCTTCCTCCTCGTCTTCCTCCGACTCCGCCTCCTCGCCGTCCCCGGGTTCCTCTGAGACTTCTGGGGTCTCCTCTGTCCGCTGCTCCAGCTCTTCCCGAGAAAAAGAATATCCTACTGACCTTCCCCTTTTGGGTGCTGGTGGGGGCTGCTGAGTCCGGACCGCATAGAGGTCCTTTTCCCCCTGCTTACTTGCCCATTTGGCATAAGCGTGCTTCCCTTTGGAGAATGACTCTCGGGCCCTGCTTCTGTCCCCCTGCATCTCTTGGCTCATGCAGTCTCTGACTCCATCCAATCTTGGGTCCCAAGCCGCAATGTGAGGGGGCAATACTATGTTCCCCTTTAGGTCTGTCAGGAAATCCTCATCCGTCGCCCTGTCATTCTGCTGGTCCCTCATGTTGATGGTCATCCACCGCCAATCAGTGGGCTTTTGGAAGAAGGCAGCGTCTGTCTTTTTGAGAGTACAAGGGTACCAGTGCCCTGCAAAGTCCAGCTGACTGGTTTCTCTGGCCAAGAATTCCCAGCTCCTCCTCTCCACCTCATTGTACATGGCCTTGAACCTGTTGTGGGGTGTTGAGTCCTTGAAGCTGTCCGCGTCCATGGGGATCATCCTGATGACCCTATCTGCCCCCCAGATACCAGGAATCGAGACAGCTCCTGCTTCGTTCACCTGGGCCATTGCCTTGGCCTCTCCGATGGTATATCCTACCATCCTGGCGTAATCGTGGTAGAGGAGGAGCCCTGTGCCGACCTCTATATACTTGTCAAAGTTTTCGGATGTCTCCCCTTCCCTCTGGAGGATTTCCTTCTGCGACTCACTGCGACTTCTCTGGGCATACTTGAAGGCCTCCTCCAGTAGATCAAAGCCCTTGCCCAGCACCGTGTAGCGGTAGCTGCTGATTCTCCTCTGTTCTTCTTCTTCAGCCTGCTGCTTCCGCTTCTCCTCAGCTTGCCTCTCCTCCTCTGCTTTCTTGGCCTCCTCTGCAGCTTTTCTGTCCATTTCTTCCTGCCTCAGTCTGGCCTGTTCCTCCTCCTCCTTCTTCTTCTGTGCCTCCCGCTGTTGTTGGAGTCGTGATTCCCGAGCGGA
This sequence comes from Mesotaenium endlicherianum, assembly GCA_009602735.1. Taxonomy (NCBI): domain Eukaryota; kingdom Viridiplantae; phylum Streptophyta; class Zygnematophyceae; order Zygnematales; family Mesotaeniaceae; genus Mesotaenium; species Mesotaenium endlicherianum. The sequence goes on from WELA01006381.1 coordinate 427,753, forward strand.
GATGGAAGATGATTCGATGTCTCCACGTAATTGCAAGTATTCTGCATGTGCCTCTTCCGCCCTTCTCTTCCTCTTGAGTTCCGACTTTTGAGTCATCCTGCTCAATCATAAACACAATGCAATTAGTGAAGTCATGATATTTTGCCGCTACTAAGTGCCCTTGATGAAGAGGAATGCGATGGGGAGAGTTCTAGTGTGGAATACCTGGTGTGAGTGAATATAAGGGACAATTGAGTTAGAGAGCAAGTGAGTGTGAGCGCAGGTTGAGTGTGTAATATGGTGATCAGAGAATACCACTCCCTCCAACTTAATTTTAAANATACATAACAATGGCTCAATGGCTCAATGGATGAATGGCTTCTCGCCTTGGATTCAGATCTCTCTCAGTAAGCTGTACAAGAGAGTTGGCCTCATTTCCGAATGCCGAACTCGAGAGCAATGCCTAGCATATGTACATGGAATGAGTTTACTGTTCAACGGTCAGTGCGATGGCACCGCCTACCCGGGAGTTAACCACGTTGGTAGGACCTCGGTTAACCAAATCCACCGCCATCTCCCATCATCCCGAATCGCCATCCATCATAGGGATATCAATAAATGTCCTATACTAGTTAGCCAACCCGAGGAAGGATCTAACTTCAGAGACAGACTGTGGTACTGGCCAGTCCCTTATGGTCTGGACTTTCTTAGGATCCACACTGATGCCGTCTTTACTGACAACGTGGCCTAAGAATTTAATACTTTCTTTAAAGAAATCACACTTGCTCATTTTAGCATATAAGTGATTCTTTCTCAGAGTGTCCAGGTCTGTCTTTAAGTGTTCAACGTGCTGAGCTTTATCTTAAGAGAAAATTAAAATATCATCCAGGAAAACTTGCACAAACATATCCAAATAAGGTCTGAAAATTTCATTCATAGCACCCATGAAGGTCGCAGGATCATTAGTCAGTCCAAATGGCATCACGTTGAACTCATAGTGTCCATAAGGTGTACGGAAGGCAGTCTTGTGTTCATCCCCCTCAGCAATTCTGATTTTATGATAACCACTCACATTCTGTTCAGGGCTCTGTAATCCACACACATCCGCATACTGCCATCCTATTTCTTAACAAATAGGATGGGTGCGCCGTAAGGTGATTTACTGGGAGAAATATAACCATTTTCCTCAAGCTCTGCAATCTGCGTATTCAACTCCTCGCTCCCCACATAAGACAAGCCATAAGTGCGTTGCCAGGGTGGCTGACTCCCAGGTAATAAATCAATCCTATGATCTACTTCCCTCTTAGAGGGTAGTCCTGGAGGCATATTAAATACATCCGTGTACTGAGCAACAATTTTTGCAGCAGTAGGGTGCTTCGGAGGGCTTACCTTTTTCTCAACCACTTCTTCAGGTTGAGGAGGTACCTCTCTTAGCAGCAGACAGAACATTCTGTCTTCCTTCTGGTTCCAGCTTTTGACGAACTCCATTGCATTCAGCAACTTGCATCTTTCAGGAAGCCTCTTCTTTTTCTTCATTTGCCATCCACACAGGACAAGAGGAAGAGCATTGGTGGGTGCCAAGTCAGTCTGCCCATCACTGGCTCCTCTCAATTTAATTGTACCTTTGCTCCAACACACTTCAGCTTGATGTCTATTAAGCCAGGACCTGCCTAGCACGAGATCATAAAAGCCAGTGTTGAGTACCTCAAATGTAAGCGTTTCAGTTAGAACTGCAATGCCAGAACCTAACTGGACCTCAATAGGCTTGGTTATAACTCCTCCCGGGATACTTGAGGCATCTCCAAGGAATATTTTTCTATTCCCTTGGGTGACAGTAGGCAGCCTTAGCCGCTTAACTAAGTCCTTGTGGATAAAAGTATGTGACGCCCCTCCGTCAACAAATGCCCTCACCTTCCTACCTGCAATCATGCAATGCAGTAGGATAGGGGGGACTGTCTTTTCCTGACTTTCGCATTGTTCTCCTGACTTAGCAAAGAAATGTTGGACATCAAGTGGAACAAGAGCATCCAGAGTGAGCACTCTCTGGACGTCTATATTGTTGATGGTCTCCATTATCTGGTTGTCAGGCATGCATAGTGAATCCAGTTCAGCAGGACCCATAATACCTGCCACGAGGGCAGCTAGTGACGACTCACTATCTCTAGCATCCTCACAGTCAGTAGTCTGGATTACTGGATTTTGCTGAGGCTGGTCTCGGCTTAGTCCTACCACCACCTCTTCCATAGCCGCCTCAAGAGAAAGCACCTCTACATCTAGACTGTATGGCATTATATTCATACTCAAATCCATCACCCTGATCATCCTCAGCCTGGTCTCCTTAATTGCATTGTAGGAACCGTGGGGCTTTTTGACAACCTTAGACACCAAAGCATTACTCTGGCGCTTGTGATTGAACTGCTGCTGATCCCAGGCATCCGCATCCTGGATCAAGTCAGCCAGTTTCTCATACTTTTTCTCAGCAAAATGACCAGAGACCTCGGATTTCAAGCCATACCTGAAGTATGCTATCCTATACCGTTCTGGCAAATCGGGCTGCTTCATCATGTTCTCTTGGAACTTTTGAGCAAACTCAGCAACTGAAGTGGTCTGCTTCAGTGTCAGGGAGATCATCGCATAGATAGCTTTCTCCTGCTGGTTGATGACATCAAACTTCTCATGCAACTTCTCGACAAACTCTACCCACGTAGGGTCACCGAGTTGCCGAGCCTTACGCTCTCCTCCAGTAAAGTCACCAGTCTGCGGCACTGCCTTTTAGTAGCGCACCGGTGTGCCTGCCCTTCTCGTAATCTTGCAATTCTGGGTAGTTCTCCAGCCACTGCTCAACATCCGCGAGAAACTTGATTAGGTAATATTTTCTATCTCCCTCAGGATCATATTCCTGGGGAGGTTTCGGCTTGGGCTTACTAGGCCCTCGGCCACCACCACTAGTGGTGTGAGACCCCAGTTGGTCTCTGTCCCGCAGTAGGGACATTATGATTCTATTGTCCTCCTGCTGGGACTGATACATGGTCGCCATTTGCGACTGCATTTGAACGAACTATGCTCCCAAGTCTACACTCTGGGATGGTAGATTAGCAAATGCAGCAGCAGCATTGACCTCTACTCGCTGAGTAGTGTCCTCAACAGTCCCTCTCGCTCCTGCAGCAGCAATTCCTGCCGCATTCAGCCGGTCACGTATTTGACCTAGGGGTACATTGAGTTGTACGGCAGGAGGTGGGTTCAGAACATTGGCCCTTGATGCCATAAGTTCTTCAACAGTGCGCTCGTCAGCTGGCTGTCCTTCCCTCCTTTGTATATCTTCAGCGGCCTTTGCTACTTGTTCAGCTTCTAGTCTGGCTATCTCCTCCTCAGCTTGCTGAGCTGCGACTGAGGCAATAGCAGCTGCCTCATCTGCAGCCTCCCTAGCTGCAGTATCCGCTACTGCTTCCGAATAGGTACGGTTTCCCGCTACATGGCTTTCCGCCTGGTTTTCGACATTCTCGTTATCCTGGTTCTCCATGTCTCGGGAGTTGCTAGTTTGAGACCTTGTCCTTACCATACAAAGAAGACTGTGATAACTGCTCCGATACCACTGAAATGAATCGACTTACCAAATAGGCGATTAACAATTAATAAAGATCTTTATATCAGCAAGTAATCTTTATGGTAATTTCCGTTAACTGGTTAAACGGCAAAGGACAATACACTAGCAGTGAATAATACTCGTAAGTCAAATGCGAGTAAACTAGCATCAATAATGCAAATCAGTAAACTCATACATAAGCAAGGTTAGAAGACAGTGCGTATCAATGGCTTCTCGCCTTGGATTCAGATCTCTCTCAGTAAGCTGTACAAGAGAGTTGGCCTCGTTTCCGAATGCCGAACTCGAGAGCAATGCCTAGCATATGTACATGGAATGAGTTTACTGTTCAACGGTCAGTGCGATGGCACCGCCTACCCGGGAGTTAACCACGTTGGTAGGACCTCGGTTAACCAAATCCACCGCCATCTCCCATCATCCCGAATCGCCATCCATCATAGGGATGTCATTTGGCCATTCATCTAGCATACCACACTTGAATGCATATCGAGGCAGTTCGGTGCTACCGAGTACGAAAGTCAGCTGGCTGTCAAAGAATGTGTCAGCAAGCTGACTTAAGGTGACCTCAGCCTGCTACTTCCGGCTGAGTCATTAAACTGATATTAAATATTAAGTCCAGCAGACTGATCATTAACTAGAGTTCAGCAGGCTGAACTTATTTAACTATATTATTTAAATGAATATTATGTCAACCAATATACTGATTCATTACACTAAGTACGACACATATAATGAGAGAGGAACGTCTCTTGCAAAGCAACAAGCTTAAAAAAATTAAAAAATTCTAAGAGATAGCACAAGAGACTACAAGTCCCCTAGCAGCTAGAGTGCACACCCCTCTCTATACTAGCCGTGGATGGCATATAACAACACACAACGACTATGATCAAGTGAGGTAAATGAGTCTTATTCAGCTTGCTATAATGCAACTCCCTTGAGGCTGCCCTTGATGCTTGCAGACACCTCTTCCATCAAGCCTCCACTTTAGGCTTCTCCTTGCGTGAATTTGTACATAAGAGGCTAGGAAAGTCAAATTAGTATGCCGCTTAATACATTGAGCCCAAGAGACACTAGGTGAGCAAGTGAAAGGATTCTGGACAAGATGTGCAATGCTTTACACTCATACAGTTCCCAAGCTCCACCTACACTCATCCTACCACACAATTAAGTCTCACACAGTTACCTCATGAGACAAAGAAGACAAGCACGGACATTCAAGATAGGACTTGGCTTTAACACCACTGACTTAGGTGCAAACCATGAAATCTGTCCGCTATGTGATCCCAAAATGTCAGAAGGCTTAACGCTGTCAATACTTCTCCGCATTGAGCAAACTTAACGGCAACGGACGCGTCTTGACGAGACCTTTCTGAAATGTCCTATTTCGCTTCATTTGGAGCACAGACGAGGAAGCCATGTCAATATACGTGAAAGATGGTGATAACAACGAACCCAAAAGTGCACACATGACTTGCAAGTAGAAATCCGACTCTAAAGCCTACTGTTCAAAATGAGGGACCACGAGATCCCAGCCTGCTATGTTCCTAATGACTACTTGGTTAACCACGGCGCAAGGTGCGCCGTTTTGTGGGAACCCCGTTAAGTTGGGACCCACTGATCTAGATATAACGACCATATTAATTGCTCGTTTGACTGAAGTCCTAATTGTTCAGTTGACTGACGACGTCTCCGCCTACCCAGGAGTTAACCACACTGGTAGGACATCGTTTTACCGAATATCAATCGACCTCCAAACTTTCAGTATGCTACGCATGTGCCAATTTACAAATTATCTATATGACTATACCTATCTTCAGCGTACAGAGTCCAAGTATATTGACTATCATTATACGAGCTCACTATATATCAACTTACTGATATTGTCTCCTATATATATGAAGATAATCTCAGTAAACTTCACTTTGATAGAAAATGTCATCCTGTTGACCTTTTCGACATAGTTAGCAAACTACACTATAATACAAAAGTCATCCTGCTGACCTTTTGAACAAAGTGAGTAGACTTGCATTATATCGATACATGTTCATTTTGATGAACTCGCACATGTGAATTATTGACATATAACTTATTTAATGATATATGTGTATATGTAATAAACTGAATAAATAATGAATCGATTCATTAAGTCTTCTTTACATGTGTGATACTTGACTTAGCGACATGGCGTCGCTTTTAGGGGGGGGAGGTAATATAGCGATATAAGTTAGATTAGATCAGTTTTCAGTCATATTTTAATATTTCCAAATACTTGTGAAGTAATTTTGTGTGGATTTAAATGTGAATACTTGGTTCATGTCCTTTGAAACTTCTCGGGCATTTTTGAAATGAGAAGAATGTAAAGAGCTTTATATGGCAAAAGTCAAGTATGCCATTTTTAGGTAAAAAGGACGTGTGTACATTATTCTAGATAGAGGTAGCAAGTTTTGAGATGTATAATGTGTAGGGTGCTAACACATCAGCATGCATCTACCTCAAAATTACTTTTGTAGCATGTATATAAATAAGAGCTAGATCATGGAGAAGCATTCTAGAATCACTCTTGCACTCGCCAAGCCTTAGAATTTCTTTAATTTTTAGAAAACCATCTCTCTTTTAGGAAGCTACCATTTTTGTTCAAAGATTCTTGTTTCGTTTTTTGTTTGTGTTTCTTTCTAAGTACTTCATTTATTTGCTTCACTGCAGTGATTGAATAATCGCAAAATTTGGTGACTATTCGCGCGAGATTAAGAGGAGGAGAAATGGCAAAATTTGTTTGGAAAGTGCCATCGTTATTCATTGTAACCTCAAACGCGTTTTTCAAAGAATCCCGTAAATTCAAAATGTAATTGGCAATTTGTTCAAGAAAATTTGATGCCGCATTTGCCGTTGTTGAATATTGTACACTCTAGATTTTTTTTCTGCAATTCTTAAGACGTTCTTGGATTCTAAACACCTTGACAGGGGCAAATGGAGATTTATCATATTCGCAACGCGTTCAAATTGCGATCGAGCTTCTCAGACGCTTCCTTTGGTCTGCTTGAGAGCAATCCAAAGCTTGAGATTTGGTTGGGTTCAAGGCTCCACGCGCTTGTGTGCTTGAGCACATCTCCGAAAAAACTTTTAAGGCTGTCACCCAATGGCTCATGCTTGTCCACTTTGAAACGATTCTTTGACGCAAACTTGAAATGTAGGAGTCCGTTTTAAACGACTTTACAAACAGCGTGTTAATCCTGCCTTGTGTCTTATTCCACTAAAGCCCAAAGTTCGTTGTGAAATTATTTTTGACCAACAATCACTTGTTTAACTTTTAGAATTATACAGTTTGGATTGTCTACAGGCGGCCGTCAAACTTTGGAGCTAATAGTCCACATGAAGGTCACCACAAATACTGTACGGGCACCAACAACCCTTTCGTTACTCTACCTTGCTTGTCACTCACATCCTTACAATTTTCAAACTTACTACAAGTTCGATAGCGTTGGTTGTTAATGGGTGACTCACGTTGTTGGTGACCCAAGGTTTTGCGGATTTGGATTTCAAGAATTTAGTTAAATTTGAATAATGAATTTTAAATACTAAATATATATAAACCTAAGTAATTTCTGGGGTTAAGTTTGTTGTTGTTTGTAGACTACCTTATTGCTTAAAAATTTAGGGGCTCATGTTCATCCAAAGTACAATGGCTCATTTGACGAGGAATACTTCATTCTGATGCGACCACAAACTCAAATGCATCATGCGACTCAACCAACATTATGATTAAGAATAACGCCTTTCAACCGACATTTGAAATGTGAATTGGGTTGGTTAATCGCATCCACTCTATGTCGGAGCAAACTGTACTCAGTCTTGATAAAGCCTCTCAAGATTTCTAAGCTTTAAGTACAAAACTGAAAGCTACTTAATAAATTTTGCTTCTCAAGGTGCCGATCTCAAGCGCTTCGCGGCGCATTGAGAGCCCCAAAAAATATGGTTGTAGCTTTCTCCACTGTAAAGAGGCCTCGGTGTTACAACTTACCGAACGTTCCATATTTTCCCACTCGAAAGATACATAAAACGTACAGAAAGCGTGGTACGAGTCTGGTATGCATTTACACTTCTTAGCGAAAAAGTGCACGTGTGAAACGATTGTTTCTCCTGCTATCCTCCGGCTTCAGAAATCTAGGAGAGCCCAGCGCTCCTAACCACGAACAGCGACACACGACGACATGTGTAGAGTCCAAACTTCAGCCTTTACGGAGCTTGGCGATAACTAGTGTGATGTACAGACACCTGATGCAGCACTATCTCTGTGGCATTTGTTTGGCGGCAGGCATAAGTTGAAAGTAGTGGCAACGTCTTCGATATGGATTTGGCAATTGAGCTCCATTCGTGAAAGTTTTGGAGATTTGGTCCCACCGATTCGTAACTGCTTCCCACGCCGAAGGAAGGAACTGAAGTGGCCCGGAAGTGGCTGCTCGACTCTCAAGTCTGCTAGCTCGGGTCCACTGACTCCACTCGAGCCAACTCAATTGCAACTCAACAAGCCAGCCCAAGCCCACGAACTCTTGTTGCTGCGTGTTCTGAAAGCATCCGGATCTCGAGATTAGCAGTGCGTAGAGGCCAAGGCCCTAATATACCTTGGTGCCACTTGACTGGATCAGTTTCGGTTCTGGTCGCTCCTGACTGCTCGTGAATGGTCGTGAGTCGTGACTGGTCGAGACCGTACTAATTTACACCTTGGCCATCAGGCCCAGTTGGCAGTCACAGCAGGCAGCATTGACCCTTCAGCATTGACTCTTCATTAACAATTGCCTTGCATCCGTTCTTCGCCGCGCATTTACTCGCGGGCAGCATCAATCTTCATTAGCACTAATTAGTAATGCCCGTGGGTTCGTCTTTCGCCTTTGTTTTTGCTCTTTCCCGTAAAATGAGCCGCCCGAGTTCATCGATGAGAAGTCATGGTTATAGTACTTTATTTAGTTAACGGTAACAACAGAAGCAGACACGGGCTGCTGGCCGCTGCTAACCACAAAAACGGCTATGCGAGCGACGAGCCCAAGCCTATCATGCAAAGTACAATCGAGTACAAGGTCAATTCATACACTACACCTCCGGCCAGCTTCCGGGCCCCGGAAATCACTACCTGCAGCAGACCTGCAGTCACCTCCTGCAAAAAGACTGGAGGCTTGAGCTGGCTGGAACTGACCTGCGAACCACGCAAAAACCCTGAACGTCAGCTGACATACTTCTAGAGTGTTCTGCGGTAGCCTTCTGCATTGCTTCTGCATGCTTCTGCATGCTTCTGCAGCTTTCTGCGGCATACGGCAAACTCACCGCAGGCCATTGGCTGTGCCAAGTCATACTCCTGCCTTGCTTTGCTGCCTAATTTTCTCCTTGAAGGCTGCTGAGAAAGGCTGAGAATTTGCCGAAGAATTGCGAAGAATGAAGACATTGAACTTATGTGCCCGCGACTCGTGCAGCCGCATGATTGTCCGTCGACGTGTACGTACGTGCAAGCCTGTCAGCCCCCTTCGTACATTACTTACTTTATTAGTAATTTTGAGTGCTTTTGAGAGCGAAGAAGTCGAAGCCGCGTAGAGTCGGCGTGTGAATTCTTGCAGACAACTGGCTCGCTTTGTTTGTTAGCAGTTTGCAGAAGTCATATGTTGGTCAGCACCTCGCTATCGTGGCTTCTCATGCGAACCAGGAAGCCCCAAGACACGCACCCAGGTGAAGACATGGTTTTCTGCACACTTGAAGTTGCTTGAAGTCACAGATGGACGCTATCGACGCAGAGCACACTCAGCTCCAAGTCGTTGCAATTAGTTACAAGCATGGATAAAAAGGGAATGGTCATCCAGAATTCTCCTTCCCACCATTAGCGGTGAAGTTAACTAGAAGTTGGCAACGATTGAACACTTATTTGACTGCATCATTCAATTGGGCGTTTCAAGTCTCGTCTTCCTCTTGAAGGCCATTTTAAAGACAAGGTATAGTAGATCTATACTACTATGCCCTGTTGGTACTTCAGAAGTACGGGTTTTGTTTATGTGTGCGTTAGTAATCACCATGAGTGAGCATAGCACGAGGGTCGTAAAAGACTTCGCTCGTGCACTTGTGAGCTACAACGTGATTGCTCAAGGGCTTAGAAGCGGATCAGTAAATATTTCTAGAATTTGTCGAGTATACTGATGGTTTCGAAGGTGCAATCTTTTTTTTTGGATCAAGTCTGAGACACGCTCTTGTTCCTAGCAGTTTCCACTCTCTGTGCAGTGTGTGGTTTTGCAAATCCGCTTCACGTGCAAATTATTTTCTGAGCAGGAATGGATGGATGGTGTGTTGCAGGTGAAATCAATATTCTGTGCTAGGGATCCCCTTAGTCCCTAGGAGTACAAGAGGGGGGAGAACCCTTTGTGTCACTGCAGAATTCCTGCGCTATGCAGGCACTGCTCGTAGCTGCAGGCTCAGCACCTGCGGTCTTCCCCAGCAGCCACCTTGAGATTCACACAGGGCTCCACGCCCAGCCACAGAGGGTGCCCTTAATAGCAGGCAAGGTACCGCTCAAGAGTAGCTTCCAGGGGTGCAAGGTTGCCAGCAGTGCTGGATCAAATGTTCACGTGGCATTGCCACCTCAGCCACAGCCGCAGTCGGCAGTGTCCACAGCAGCCACAGCACACTTGTCGGCCACGCTGCCATCGTCCTGGTCCAGAGACAGCCTCGATAGCCTCTCATGCGAGGAGGACTTGCTGCACCCCCCCTCCACCCCTCCGAGTAAAGAGCCGTCTTATTCCGCGGGCAGGGCAGAGGAAAAGGACCGCTTGGACAAGGATGGCAGCCGAGGCTACAGCGGGGCAGGTAGATCAGGGGACGGGAGCAGTGGGGAGGGCACCTGGGGCTGGACGTCGCACATGCACGGCTTGCACGCCCTCTGGCGGGGGCTGCGCGGCCACATCAAGGCGGCCGCCCACGAGATCCAGAGGCAGCAGGTGGTGGAGCTGGCCAAGACCCCCGCCAGGGCCAGCGCGTGGGCGCTCAGCAGCCTGCTGACGTGGCGCACTGAGCAGCAGCAGCAGCAGATGCAGCAGCCCCGTCCCAGCAGGGCTCTCGCTCCTCCTCCTGCTCCCCCTGCTGCTGCCGTGGCCAAGAAGGGCGCCAAGAGCGCTGTGCCGTGCTGTGGCGAGTGTGCCACGTGCTCTCTCAAGAGCGCTGCAAGCGCAGAGGCAGCAGCGCTGGGTGGGGATGCAGCCACAGCCATGGAGACGGCGGCACAGGGCGCGGCCGCCAGGCGCAAAAAGGCGGCTGCCAGTGGCGCGTATACTGCGGAGGCGTGGAGTCGATATTTGGTGCAGGCGCCCCTGGCAGACCTGCGCACGGTGGCGCTCATGTCCGTCCTCGCGGACCTGGCCTACTCCATCGCGCGCATCAACGTGAGTGGCATCGGCGCTTTCTTGCGCGCCTGCCCGCCTGCCACCTAACGCATGTGCTGTCCTGCGAGGAGAGGTGCAACTGGAGTGAGTCAGTGCCAAGTCAAAGATGCTATTTGTCGTTGCTACTCTTGAGGGTGCTCTTGGCTGACGGAAATTGCTTGTGCCCTGTCTGTGCACGCGTGCAGCCAGGCAGCCTGTTCCAGCAGCACCGTCTGCGGCTGGTGACGTCGTCAGTGGCACAGAAGCACGAGCTGGCAGCCAAAGCGCGGGTCAAGGTTGCCGCGGAGGCGGAGCGTGCCGCCCTTACCGCTGCCGACGGCCCCGCCGGCAGCGGGAAGCCCAAGCACAGCAGCGGCCCTCTCCTCAAGAAGGAGAAGGGCAGCACCAGCACCAGCTCCAGCAGCGTCGCCCTGCCGCTGCCGCCCTCCTCCTCCCCCCCTACAACGGCCTTTGGCCTGGCATCAGCAGCCGCCTCCTACGTGCAGTTCCGGGGCAAGTCCCTGATCCCCTTCCAGTCTGCGTGCAAGGAAGGGCCAGAGGGGGGCGACGGGTCGACGTCCGACATCGTGGACTCCATCGTGCTGACGGACGCGGCGGAGCAGGAGGCCCAGGAGCTGCTCAAGGCCAATGAGAGGGCGGGCCAGGCGGAGCAGATTGCCATGGTGCTGGCCCCGCAGGCGCCTCCTGCAGCCGCGGCCGCCGCCGCAGGGGTTACGGTGCGAGAGAGCAAGAAGAGCGCCAGCCGCCCGGATCCCGTGTGCCCGTGCGAATGGTTCATCTGCGACGATGCTGAGAGCCACACCCGCTACATCGTCATCCAGGTCAGTGGGCAGAGCTGCTGCTTGCTTCTCGCGTGCTTGTCCGTCACTGTTGCATGTGGTCTCTCGTTGCGATTGCTGTGGTTAGTGCTGCTCCCAGCGTCTCCCTGTTATTGTACAGGTGCAGGAGGTGGCTGGGAAAGGAAATTTTGCAGGCCTTTGCTGACCCATGCGCAGTCGTCGAATGTGCTGCTGGTGCTGCTGCAGGGGTCAGACTCGCTGGCGTCGTGGCAGACGAACGTGACGTTTGACCCGGTGCCCTTTGAGGCGCCAGAGAGGGGCGTGCTGGTGCACCGCGGCATCTACGAGGCGGCCAAAGCGCTGTATAGCGAGCTGCTGCCGCACATGCGCAGCCACGTGGGCGATCATTCGCACGCTTGCGCCGCCCCCAAGCTGCGCTTCACTGGCCACTCGCTGGGCGGCAGTCTGGCCACCTTGCTGAGCCTGATGCTGCACATGCGTGGCGACGTGCCGGCCGATGCACTGCAGTCGTCAGTACACACGTTTGGCGCGCCGTCCGTGATGTGCGGGGGGGACCGCCTGCTGAAGGAGCTGGGGCTGGCCAGCTCGCACGTGCAGCAGGTGGTGATGCACCGCGACTTGGTGCCGCGCGTCTTCTCGTGCGACTACCCCGACCACGTGGCGGAGGTGCTGCGCCGCCTCAGCGGCTCCTTCCGCGACCACCCGTGCCTGCACCACCAGGTGCGTGCGTGCGCGCAAGCGTGTGCGTGCTTGTGTGGCATGCCTCTCGATTGTCACGCAGCTCTATTTCACATTACGTGGCGGAATTCTTGATGCGTCTCTGCCTGTGCGTCTCTGCTGGGCTCCGTCGCACTCACGCCGTATCTCTCTCGTGGGCCCTGCTCTCGCAGAAGCTGCTGTATGCGCCAATGGGAACCATGGTGGTGCTGCAACCGGACGCCAGCCAGGCGCCGAGCCATCCCCTGCTGCCAGCGGGCAGCGGCCTCTACGAAGTAAAGCACCCGGACCAGAACGACGCGGCCCTCGCGCACCATGCTGAGCGCTGCCACTCAGAGGTGCGGGCGGCGCAGCGCGCGTTTCTCAACACCCCCCACCCCCTGGAGATCCTCTCGGACCCCCAGTCGTACGGCACAGATGGCGCCATCTCACGCGACCATGACCCCCGCAACTACATGCGGGCGATTGCCAGCATCCTGAAGCAGGAGAAGCGACGCGTGCGCCGCATCCAGGGTCAGCAGAGGCGCCAGATGTGGTGGCCCCTCGTCGGGGCGGAGGCCAGCGGGCGTGCCACGGCCGACGCCGGCCTGGAGGCTGCCGCTAGCGCCGCCCCAGCATTGTCCAAGGTGGGTGGCCGCACGCGCCTGCTGAGGCATGCTGTGACGCGCACGGTGGGAGCGGGCGTCTCCTGCCCTTCCAGCGGGGGCACCATGGGCAGAGCAGCTACGCACGTCCAGCGTGCGGCAGACAGGTGCCGTACCATGATTGCGTCCCAGCACGTGCAGCTCGGACTGCTGGCTGTGATGGCATCGTCGTTCTTTGCCGACAATTTTTCCTCCATTATTGTCTGATGACAGTTGGGACTTTGCTTTCCCGAGGCTCTGTAAAGGGGAAGAAACGAAATTACTTGCATCAGGTATGCAACTCACCAAGGTAATAATAGGATACATACATGTTAGTTTGCGCCCCTGAGATGGCCACTCATTTTGCACGTGCTAGTTAAGAAGGTACAGTAGAGTATTACGAGGTACTTGGTAGTTATCCTGTATCTGTGGTTTCCCATTCCAGCTGTGGGCCTTTCTAGGTGCCAGAAGTTTATAAGGGTCATATTGGCTCTGACTGACTGTGGGACAGAATCATACGTAAATCTGGCTGGTTGCTGATTGCTTTAGAATGCTCGCTCCGCTGGCTGTAAATATGACATGGGTCTCTGCACTGGGTAGTGTAGCTAAGATTTTTGGGATATATACCAATAAAATACACTCAAAATGGGGGGCATTCTCCCTGAAATATAGGCTAGGTATGGCTAGCTTTGTTTGCCAGGCTAGATCAGTTGCAAATGTAGGTGCATGTCTAGATGGCCTGTACACTTGGCTCATTCTGGACAGGTTAGGTTACTGTATTTTTGCCTGGAGTGTATAGTTGGTCTCTTGATGCATATGCTTTTGCCCTACAGTGAAAGTCTGTTTTGGAAATGTTGTCTAAATTAAATTAAGAGCCTGCAGTGAGCCTGTGCATGGGCACAAAGATCACATGTGCTCAGAAAAGGCCATCAAGTACTCATCTTTACTCCTAACTGATGACAACGTGTTCAACAAAAGTGAAATTTTGTATACGAAAATATTCAAAATAAGTTGTGATATGCACAACACTAATTGGGTCGAAAGGGCAAGTGGCCATTGAATTTAAGCAGTCCAATCAGAAGTGGTGGCGGTGGTGTGCCACCACTGCAATGAAACCACCGGTTCCGAACGAAATCGAGCACTATATCAAGCAGCCGTAGCGAGCTGCTACTCATTGCACACTTGGCACTTTACTCACACGTATTGTACCCCCCACCCACCCAAACATAAACATTACAGGGTACCACTGATGGATGCACAAGGCCTTGAGGAGCACAAAGAGCACCAGCCCCACCAGGATCCAAGGGACCAACACCCAAGGGCTGGACACAACTAGAAAAAATGCCATATGTAATCTCAGGCACACCAAAATACAACCTTGTTTGTTGGAGATTACAGAATGTCCCCGTACAACAAACCAAGAAAAAAAAGAGAGAGAAGAAGAGAGAAGACACATGAGCGAGCCACAGCGACATCAATAGCATAGCCAGCCGACACAGGTCGGGTGTACCCCCACATGAAGTGATTCATAGTCAAATATTCGTCTAGGAAAATAGATAGAGTCGAAATAAGGATAGCGAGCGCACATATGGTTTAAATTAAGAACTACACTGATAGATAGTGACGAAACTAGGTGCGTTGCCTGTACTATGCCTAACAAAATAATAACATTTTTTTGCCAACATAAGTGCCGAATAATATCAATTACACATCTATGTAGTAGTACCAGTTCATGTGGCTACTGATAGTAGGCAGACGGACAAGAAATTCCTTCATTGATGCCATCTATCGTATGACAGGCTATTTGATGTGTTGTTGAGCTGGCAACTGATGCATATATCAGTTAGCCTGGTCTGGAATGTTTTTCTAACTTCTAGTGCTTATATAAGAGGCTGCACTTGATGGTGGCAGCACATTGAAAAGGGCAGTGCTTACTTCTCACGAGCTACGCTGCAGCTTGAGAGCCCTGGTCTTCAGCCTCGTGACAGGCACTTGCAAAATACATGGCCATTAACACCTTACACTCTTCAATGCCATTCAGGATGACCATTTGCAGGGGCAGTGTTTCAATGTGGCAGTAACACTGCGTGCTTCACAAGGATACAATTGATGATGATATGAACTGAATACATGTGCTGTATCTGGAAAGTTCATTATGGTACATACTGGGTTCTGAAGGTGCTTCAGAACACATTTTGGAGCAAAGCAAGAAAAGCAAAGAGACGCTGGTCTCCTGTACTTTTATAGCTGTCTACTGAGGTATAATGTGTACATAGAACATGATACGTACAACAACAACTAGCTTGTATGCAGACAAAATACATGACACTGCTATTTAAGTGTGTGGCTATTGACACCAACTTGGGCTGCTTACTATCCTAGCACGCAAGTGCCATGACAATATTACTAGTTTTATAAATGCCTGATTGGCAATAGGATGTCAAGCAGCTGCCTCAACGTGTGTCTTGACTGGCCTTTTAATAGGTCCAACAGGAGACCTGAAACCAAAAATAACTCTGTCGTCGACACACCAATGAAATGGCGGCACAGTGTACTTTTGCTCCCTGTAGAGTAGCTCACAATAGAGATTCTTTAGAAAAACAGAATAGCAGATGTCATCCTAAGTACCAGCCATCAGGATGCAGAAATTTCCTATGTCAGAATGGCTATCATGCTCAACTAGCAATGAGAAAAAAGAGCCCAACAAGCCAGGACATTATGGAAGGTTAAGACGATGCTCGATGCCAATGTATACATCAGGCAAAAGAAACGCATAAACAAATGTACAAATAATATTGGAAAGGAAGTGATGGCTGGAGCAAGTACCTGCAGAAGAAGCAGAATTTGCAGATTTTTGTGCCATTGGATGACCGTATTTCTCGGAGAATGCCGCCCAGCTCTAGAAGCTCCTTTGGTGTCACTGAGGGGTAAGCACTTTTTGTTTGCGCCGGCTGTATGCTGCCTAACTGGCCAATGTTTCCACAAGATTTCCTGAAAAATGCTTCAGTGATTGGAGCATACGTTGCTGTAAGAGTGTGGTGGCCTGTCCTCTCTTGGGCAGGTGCATGTGACCCTAGTGCTGAGGATGGAGCCACTTGATTTTCAGCTCCAGAGGAAATGGCGGGACTGCCTTCATCAATCAATGCAGTGTCCGACACCACGTTCCTAGTTGGAACTTCAATATCAGTGACCTCTACACTTCCTACCCCATTCGCTGGAACGGATGGACATAGTTCTTGCAAATCACGGTCAAACTTCTGAGGGACCCTCACATCTTGCCCACTTGTAATATGGGGGTGGACTGATTCATCTGAAGCCAATGTATCAATATATCTGAGCTGCCGCCTTTGCTCCAAGCCAGGAAAACAAAGTTGAGGCGAGAGTTGAAAACTGTGCAACTGGTCTTCAGGGTCAGATACAGTCTTCTCCTTCTGTTGTTGCTCTGATGTAGTGTCACGGTCAGTCTGGTCACAGTCCTTGAAGCTGAGTACAGGATGGAGATAACAGAGCCTGTCTGTTGCTTGCCTACAAACTTTTGTAGTTTCTCTCACGGCTCCACAATCCATTAATTGATCTTTGAGGTCATCAAGCACCAGGTTGGACTCGCTGGCCACTACCACAGTAGCATCACCCTTCATGGGAAGAACCCCTCTCCTGGTCTTCAACCCTACAAGCCTTTCTGCTGCCCCTTGAGCAGCAGTTTCTTCTCGTGCTATAGCAAGAGGCACAATGCTACGGGTATCAAAGCTCTTCCCTTCATTCACGATACCATCGGGCGAGGAAGGTACTGACAAATACGAACAAAATTCATGGATTGTAGCAGGGGATTGCAAGGCCGAATTCTGATTCGAGAAACTGGATGTCTCAGTTGCCCTTGTACGATCAGGTTTGACATACTCGCCCCGGTTGTCGGGGGACCCAGAAGCCTTGCTAGTGAGTGAGCTGCTATGATCTATATCTTCCACAACCCTCTTCCTGGGAGTCTTTCTATCCTTCTTTGACCTTTTCAAGGACACCAGAAAGTAACACCCTTTCTCCTTGCTAGGATGGTGCTGGTTAAGTATGATGTTGAAGTTTGTGCTTTCAGTAATGGGAAGCTTTTGCTTCTTATCCGAATCCCCTCCTACCTTTCTGCATATGAATACTGCAGATACTTGAGATGCCGGCAAATTGGTCTTGTGGCTAATAAGTGACTGGAACCGCTTGAATGTGAGAACGGAATGAATGCCGATCTTCCCTTTATCGTGTTCTTTCTCCCCATCACTGAACATGCAGGTATAAGGTACAGCAAAGCTTTCCATGTCGTTGCTAAGTTCACAATACTACTCTAAAATGTAGTACCTCATTATTATTTGTTTATAGTTAGTTGAGACCCCAAATGTTGATGCTGCACAAATTATAACTACTGGAAGGGAACGCCCATCATGAATCAAGGCGTTTAAAATCTTATTAGAATTGTAAACTAACGTGAAGGATTTCCTTCAAGAAAATTCATCCGCGCAGTGTGCCTCAGATGGCAAGCATAAACAACATGTTTCAACGTCGGAGTAGAAAACAACCGGCCCTTGAACCCTTGCAATAAAAAATGTCAAGAACAAGAAAAGATGACGCTGAAAACCAAGAAAGTGAAGCTAAAAAGCGTCTTTGTGTGCGGTCAAGGTATCACCATCCCTTAATATGGGGGACCTCTCATCTTCTTATAATGACTTTACTTCAATCTTACGCTCCTTCAAAGCATCTTTCAGCAGGACCCCCTTCAGCAAAATCGATCATCGAGCTTCAGTTGTTTCCTTTGACTTTCTTGCGACGCGACGTACGGGTTCCCGTCCCTGTCAGAAGTGGCTGGGACACTTAATACTGCTTAATACTGCTAAATACAAGATTCTATGCAATAATGTCGACCCATCTGGACCTGTCACGCGGGACCAGCCATCCAGGAAATTCCGTGCAAAAGTTTGACTTTCTGACGTGGTGCTGCCCAGAAATCATCGACAGCCGTGGGCAACTTTCTAATTAGTGCATTCAACGGATCAAATCTAAGCAAATGTGGTTGCTTAACGGGAGGCATAGGTACGCGAAATGATCGCCAACACGTGTGCCTTGGCCTGGTACAATTGTCGGTGGTTCTCTGTAAGAGGGTCGTCAACCTGGTCAATCACCAGGTACAGACCTCCGCATGTGTGTGGGTGGCAGTCTACTCATCCTGATCTAGCACATGCCAAATCAATATTAGAATTTCTTAGTGACTTTCACACCGAGATCTCTCTAAGATCCTTCTTGCAAGGACTTCAACAATTTCGCAAAGTGTTTTCTACTGCTCAGATCTCCTTATAAGAACTGAAGCATCTACTTCTTAACAGGGTCTTCGCCCGAGTTGAAAGGTTCACAGTTGATGACAATTTAGTATGCACAAATCACGTTGAAGCAGTTGCATAAAAAAGCAACAAAAACTCAGAGACAATCGTTCACAGGGGCTTTCATAACTTATTGCTGACCAAGCATGTCTAAGCAAGTCAAGGAGTATTGCAAGATTTGTGACACATGCCAAAGAATCAAGCCATCATCACAAAATGAGAGGACTCCTCCAACCTCAACCAATTTCGAAGAGGCAATGGACAGACATCTCTATGGACCTTAACGTGGACCTAGCCGTGACACCTCGAGGCCATGATGCAAACCAACTGTGATGGATAGACTTACCAAAATAGCTCATTTCATTCCAACCACGACTAAGGTTACGGCACCACAACTAGGAAAATTCATCTTTGACAACATCTTCCGACTCCACGTACAATCCCACCTGCCCCAGCAATAGTGGTAAATTATATAAAATTAGCTATGAGGACTTTTAGGAGGCAACAATATTTGAATAAGTGGAAATGGTATTTAGATTCAGGAAATAGCTGGGCTGCAGCAAATTACCTTAACAAAGTTCAACGAAAGCTAAGGCGTTTCCATGCGGCCAACCTGCACCTCAGACCTGCTCCAAGACTCTTCTTTGAAGCTCTGAATAATTCTGGGAAGAAGCGTGCAAGAACCAAGAATCAAGCGAAGTAACAATAGCCACCTGTTTCTCCATCGACAATTCTGAACTTCAACTTCAATTCACCCGTGCAATTTAATGCTTCAAGATTTTGTCTTGCAAGTTTATGAGGCTATAATCAGTCAGAAAGCGCTTTTTTAAAGACTAAATTTTCCAAATTCAGATCTTTGGTAAGAACGATACAAAAATTTGATCATTAGGAGGTCAGGCTGCTAAAATTAACAGAGTAGAATATGATTTTTGATATTGTGACCTCCTCTGAACTTGGAGTCTTCTGAAACTCATGATTATAGAAGATGACATAAAGGTGCTGATGTAGAGACAAGTTTTGTAATATTTGAGGAAGTATGTTTTTGCACGACAATCCTGACTTTGCCTTGCTCTCAAATTTAGTGGCCTTATAGCCGTTTCTGATGCATTGCGTCTGACATTTAAATTTGAGGACTTCGAGCAGTTTTGGGAATATAAATAAATTATGAATGCGTAGCAGTTCTTGAGTCTGAATGTAAACATTTTCCCTTATCATTGAGAAGTACGCTAGCCAGGTGAGTCACCACCACCCACGACCTTTGACTAGTCTTCTTTACGTGTGTGACACCTGACTTGAAGCGCCGAGACGTCTCTTTTTCTGTTGGAAGAGTGATGTAGCAATATAAGTTGATTTGTATTAGTTCGTCTTCATATTATTATGATTTTAAACGTCTGTAGCGTAATTTTGTGTGCATTAAAGTGTCAATAGATACTCTAGTAACTTGGTGAAATGAATCGACGTACCAACATGCGGTTAAATGATTAATAAAGATCTTTATATCAGCAAGTAACCTTTACGGTGTTTTCAAGTTAATTTATCAATCAGCGAAAGATTCCACCACTAGCATTCGTAATACTCGTAAGTTAAATGCAAGTAATCTAGCGTCAATCATGCAATCAGTAAACTCATACATAAGTTAGGTAAGAAGCTATTTGTATAACAGCTTCGCAGCCTTGGATTGAGACGTTCTCTCAGTCAACAGTACAAAAAATTGGCCTCATTTTTGAATGCCGAACTCGAGGGCATAATCTAACCTGTTTACATGGAGTGAGTTTACTGTTCAACGACAAATGCAATGGCACCGCCTACCCGAAAGTTAACTACGTTGGTAGGATCTCGGCTAACCAAATCCACAGCCATCTCCCATCATCCCAAATCGCCATCCACCCCAAGGGTGTCATCTGGCCACTCATGAAGCATATCACACTTAGATGCATAACTAGGCACTGATATCGTGTACGATAGTCAGCTGACTGTCAAAGAATGTGTCAGCAAATTGACCTGTAGTGGACTTCGCCGCGCTGCTCTCGGCTGAGTCATCATATTAAATAATACGAAAAAGTCCAAGAGACTTTATACCAACTAAAGTTCAGGACACTGAACTTGATTGACTATTATATTCATATGAATATTATACTACCATAATATTGATTTGTTATATTTGGTTCATGTCTTTCGAACCTTCTAGGGCATTTTTGAGATTATAAGCATGACCTAAAAAAACTCTATGTGGCAAAAGTCAAATATGCCATTTTCAATTCAAAAGAACATGCGTATATCATTTGTAGCGATATGAACGAAAAGGTAACTCGAGGTACTACGATCGCGCGCCAATTGTACTTATAAAATTCAGATCGACATCTTCGATCGCAGTCCGTCGCGATTGGCGCCTTATCACACGCGCCGCAACCGGCCACGTGGCGGATCGTTACACTCCTCCCACCTACCAGTGTGCACGTCCTGGGCACTCAGCCCGCGGCGACACGAGGGACTTTGTTTCAGGATAGTGCCCTTTCTTCATACCCGAAGATCGCCATACGATCGTACCATCGACCAGTCTCGCACCCCCGTGAGCACGGTCCTTTGTGCTCGGCCGGATTTGAACCCTGGTCTCCTGGACACGGTTGCGTATGTTTGCCCTTTGATACCATTGTAGCGATTTGAACGAAAAGGTAACTCGAGGTACTACAATCGCGCGCCAATTGTACTTATTCAATTCAAAAAAATACCTCCGATCGTAGTCCGTCACGATCGGCGCCCTATCGCACGTGCCGCAACCGGCCACGTGGCGGATCATTACATCATTATAGAATGAGGTGGCATGTTTTGGGGTGTGTTGGATGCCATATCATTAATATGCACCTTCCTAGAAACTACTTGTGTAGCAAGTATATAAGCGAGAGCTAGAACATGGAGAGGAATGGAAGAATCACTCGCGTACTTGCTAGATTCCAAAAGTATATAAATTTTCATAAAACCATCTCTCTTTAGAAGCTAGCACTATTCAAAGGTCCTTGTGTTGAATAGATAATATATTCTATTTTACTAACCACTTTATTTATCTTTTCCACACCATAGCCTACGCGTACACAACTGAATACTTTAGCTAACGCTGAATGAACAGGAACCAAGATCGACAGTTAAATAGACCGAGGTCGACCATGAAGGCGTATTTAAATTTGTTCACATGTAATTAGTAAACAGGTCAAATTTTCCACGTATAATTCGCACCCAACGGAACCATACGCATGTATCTCATAAGTAGGTCTACACCCAATTTGTGCAGATTGGACATCGTTATATTGACTTGACCAATTTTGCCAATTATACCATAGATTAGACGCACTTACCAAAAAAATTGAAAGAAAGGAAACCGAAGTATAGGGGTTTCAGTGAGTTGTCTATATATTTTTGTGTGTATTGGGCCAAATGACGGGTCATGAAGAGCAAAGTTGTGAAAGCGTTGCTTTCATTTGCTATCATGGTAAGTTCTTCAACTTGAAAGGAGCCCTTTTTTAAATTTAATGTTTGTGAAAGTGATTATTTCTACATCATCCTACAAGTGTGTTCAGAATAATCGGAAGTGGGCATTGGGTGAGTTTGCCTTTTTGCCAAAAAAATATATAATTGGCAAATTTTGTGTGGGCTGCGCTTGCATGACTCATTCAAGTGTAGTGACGACATCTGACAATATTTGATGTGAAAGGAATATATAAAGTGTCTAATGTGAAATTCAAAAAAGAGGTACAAGTCTAACTTGTGATAGATATTTTGGGTTGATACGCATTAAGAACGGCACATGCTAACTTAGTCATGATAGCAAGTAGTTGTCAAATATGACGCGCGAGATAACTTCACGTGAAATTTGAGTCGATAGAGCCTGACACGCCTGTTCTTTCTATTTTTTTTGATCATATTGCCAAACCAATGATAGTGCAAACTCGAACACCAAGATCTTCGAAATGTTTCGGAGCACTACTTTCCATTATACTCTCTCTTGTGACTTCGATTCAAATTATTAATGCATAATTAAATCTCGAATTTGTTGCATGAAGTTGACTTACTATCGCGCGACTCTGATAAATAAACTTCTTATACCTCTTTAAATTTTCCTCATGCTCCTTCGTAAATTTTAAAATTGACAACCTTCTAAGTCGTCTACCAAGTTAGGTGTAAAAAACAATCTCGAGAAAGGACCTGCATTAAGCGTAAAGCGGGACAAAAAGTTGAAACTTTTACTAATTTTAACAGGTCGTATACTGCACGTACCTTTTATAAATACCAAAAATAAATAAAAGAAAGGCTTGAATTGTGCTTTCGTGTGGATTATTCTTGCGTGTCATACATAAAGATAAATCTCTATTGCACTACATGTGCTGTACGTAAGTTTGTACTAACTCGAATCATCTTCGTATTTTGTGTGAATGTAGTAAAGTTTGTCCGTAAATCCTTAATTCTCCACATATCTAATGCAAACAAGCCGCTTGGTGTTGGCAGAGCGTGAGAGATGGCAAGAGGAGGGAGGGGTAAAGATTGTTGCGTCGACGGCAACCGTCAATGGGTCGTCGAATCATTTCGATGCTTAATTTGTTATTGTTTGGAGCGACCTTGTGAGAAGAAAAATGTCGATTTTGTCACTAACCACATATCATAAGTCATATTGTGCATGTGTATGATTATTCTAATTGTTTCTTCCGTAATAGAGTATTCTTTGGGCAATTGAAAACGATGCAAAAACGCTCAATTTCGCTTGTACAATGTGTCCCCGTCCTGGTCAACTGCCATGAGAATTATTAACTTCAATATTAGGCCTTGTTCTCGCCCATCCTCTTTGGTGTGACATTGCACGTGAGGTGTATTTGTGATCGGCCATGGCGAGGCTTCGCTTGGGCCGCAAGGTAGGTCGTGAGGGAGACGTGAAAGAGGGCCCTCTGAATTGTTGTATGGATTCGTAAGATAAAAATATTATGAGCGAATACGGGTAATCATATATGGCCGCTCGTGGTGGCGAGGCGGCCATGGCCGCCTGCGTGTGGGAGGGCGTGAGGGAGAGGGTGGTAAGAGAGGATGGAGCGGCCTGGCTATGGTCGCCTTCTTCTGCGATGAGGGAAATTTTGCGCGAGGCAGCGCGACGACACGCTCAGGTCGATGACAGATACTTACGAACTGTGTGACATGAGTACCAAGAAAAGCGGACCGACTGCATTCTCGTTCTCGTTCTCGTTCTCGTTCTCGTTCTCGATCGTGGTGGAACGTTTTTGAGGGGGCCGACAAGTTCCCCTCACGAACGCCCCCGAACGATAACGCCGAACTCCGAAAAGCGAGCGTCACCGTGACCACACGGACGCGAACGACAAACTTTCAGCAGCAGAAATGACGACCGCAAGTCGGCGACGACGACAGACCGCAACGTCCACGACAGCGAGCGTGACGTCGTAACGGTCGATGGCGCCCGTCGGCGTCGAAACGAATCAACCTCCACGAAAACAAAGGCGCGGCCAAGCAAGAAGGGGGCCGCGCCATGGCCGACAACCGAAAAGACGAGGAAGCTCGACACAACTCACCTCGGTCATCGACCAGTCCGCCCCCCGCTCGCCCCTCCCGCCAGCGGTCATGGCCCGGCAGTCGCCGCTGCACAAACACAAAAGCAAAAGAGTGTCAGTCGAATGACGACTTCGACGACACCCGATACACATATATAGTGCGCCGGCGGTCGCGAAAGGGCGGGCCGCACCGGGGCCGCACAGGAAAAGTGTTCACGACGAACGCTTTCGCGTCGTAACGCTCCGATGTCGAACGCGTACAGGCCCTCGCGCACACGAGCGAGGGCCCCTTACTGATTCCCCCTCACAAGACTTACGTGAGGGGCGCCTTACTGACCACAAAACAGGCCTCGTTCTCGTTCTCGTTCTCGATTATGGTGGATTGTGGTGGATGCTGCCCTGCTGAGGAGTGCTTGCAAGAACAAGGTTCCTGGATTCTCGCTTCGGGTTGATTGATTATTAACGCGGTCTTGACTTGGACTTGACTTGAGCTTGACCATGACCAGGGCAGGAAAGGCAGTCATCACAAATAGGCCACCGTTTTTATTGGTCTACAGCAGTCTACAGTCTAGCCTGAACATCCCTGTTTCCCACAAGAAACGATCACTCCCAGCTTATGAACGTTAGCATTCGGCAGGGCTTCTACAATGCTAAGTAATCACTGTTCAGCAGGCAAAATTCATCGGGTGGGTTGTTGAGACGGACATTCGGACTAGAATCTCGTGCTAGTAGCCAGAGTTTATGTGTACTCTAGGGTACTGACACTTTCACGACTTAAAGCTATGGCCGTCGATGACAGCACCGCTGTCAATATCTGAATTGGGCTCCATCGTCTTTGTGGGGGGGCTGCCTCCTGCACTTAGCGTTACAGTGAACGGTCGGTTTTGGCACCGTCAGTGCAGATGGCTGCACTTGCTCTTGACGGCAATCTTATGAGGGCCCAGAGAGGGCTAGTGGTATTTACACTTTTCATACCCGTACTTTTAGGCGTGTTACTGCAAATTCATTATATGTCACTGCTGGTCTGGACTTAGTATGCCGTAAGGATGCATGTGTTTCCTATATGGTGGCTGCACCATTAAAACGTCAACGCATGCTCTTCTTTTGCCTGCGACGGCCTGGATGCTGAACAGGAAAGGGTTGTGGTAGTCTTTGCTCTCACTGTTCCAGCGCACGGGGTTATTGTGTGTGTTATCACGTCTGCAGGCCATCTGCACAATTCAAGTTGGAACATGGGGGCAGTCCGAAGAGCCAAGCCATCTCTCCCGTGCAATGATGCAATGTCTGCCAGGCCTTCTTGTTCAAGGAAGTCTGCTGACAGGAGGTCGTGCCAGGTGGCTCCAGGACAGCATGTGCCACAGCACGTGCAGCCTTGAGCCCTGTGGACCCCGTGGCTGTGAACGAGGCCCTTGGCTTTGTCCTTGGTCGCCCTCTCAAGCCTCTGCCACGGCGACCAAGGCTTCCTCAGCTTGTACGGATCCCTGGAATATGGTGCAGCCAAATGGCAGGATGTGGTCGGCCGCGAAGGGTGCTCAGAAGCTGCAGAGGAGGGTTCCAGAGCCTGGCAGAGTTGCGACCCCTGGAAGGTACGGCGGGGCTGACGCCAAGCATGCAGGCGGCAATATCCTCCGGAACAGGTATAATGTCTCAACTAAGAAGTCTAGCAGTTCAAGCAGAACCAGAGGGGATGTGCGCATTGTGTGTGGTATTGGTGGTGTTGCGGGGGGACATTTGTGATTGGTAGAGAACATGTGCTCTGGCTTGCTATCTGTCCCTACATCTGTCCAGATGTTCCTAAAGCTAAGAGAGGGAGACTGTGAGCAAGTAGCCGAATTGGCGCCCACAAGGACCTCATGATCTTCGTATGGGAAAGATGGAGCGAGGCATGTTCCCACTTCCCGAAGAATCTGCACGCGGGTGGTGGCTGCATATACCCGCCTGCCTGCCCCGCCTTGCTCACGCCCTCCTATTGTGTCACGTGTCGCTATCTGCAGGCATGCCTCCACTCGGACACAGCACAGAAGCGGGCAGCCGCGCGCTGACAGGGCATGGCACTGTGCGGAGCTGCGGGTATCTCCAGCTGGCGGCGATCCGCGGCCGACATCCGCGGGCGAGGATCCAGGGCCTGCCACCGCAGCAGTGCCGCGTCCCTTGGGACTGGGCTGCCAGCTGCGTAATGTGGTGGTGCCAGCCTGGCGCCGCTGCCAGAGCTCTGCAGTGGCTCGCAGGAGATGCTAGCGCTTGCTCCTTGGCAGCAGCTGGAGTGACAGCTCAGCGGCGAAATGAATGGGGCAGCGCTGCTGCTGTCTGTCGCCTCCATGCTGCTAACGGGGCGTTTTCATGCTCGCTTTCGTGCACCTCTGGCGGCATCTGGTTTCTGTATTACTCAGTTTTTCTACTACTTGTGAGCGCCAGCAATCACACTTGCTACTCCTCCCAGTTGGCACACTCGCGCAAGCACTTGCCCAGGCTACCAGCTGATGCCTACCAACGCCCGCTGCCTACTGACTTGGACTTGCACACTCGTACGCACACTCTCCACACGCTCACATGCGATCCTAGAGTAGACAAGGCCCTCCTGAACACGCACACGTTCGTACCCGCACACACCTGCGCCCGCGCCCACGCCCACTCAGCTTAGCTTGCAGCCGGCAGGACTTCTGCTGCAGCTGACAGGCTCGGGCTACTGACCAGCCCAGGTAGGTAGCTTTTAGACTAGACTTAAGAGTAGATCAGGCAGACGTGTAGCGAGCACCGCCTGCTGCCCCTGCCCTAGAGAAGGTGATGGAGCAGATGCTGCACACGCTTGGCTTGGCTGCTCACGAGCAGACGAGCGTGCTCGTGCGACACCTGCAGCTACTGCTGCACCCGCCCCCGCTGTCTCAGTCGGCAGCCAGCAGGGTGCTGCAGTGCACAGCCGCGGACACGACGGCGCGGGCGGCCATTGCGCAGCTGGAGGCGCTGCGCCACATGCTGGCGCTCACGTGCCCCGATATGCGGGCACCCTCCTCCACCACCAGCTCCCTCTCGCCGCCACCTCAGGGAGTGGCCGAGGAGACAATCCGTGCTTGGTCAGAGTATCAAGGCGAGGGGCCTGGGGCTTTGGAGGACCCGCTTGGCGACATGCACAGAGTGGGGATGCTTATTCTCCCTGAAGATGGAGTGGAGGAGGGTGCGCATTGCTCGTCCAAGAGGCCGAGGGAGGAGGAGAACGCAGCTGGCGAGTGGGAGTGGCGCAAGTACGGCCAGAAGGACATGAAGGACACGGCGTACGTGCGTGAGTACTTCCGGTGCGCGCAGAAGGAGTCGCACGGCTGCCTGGCCACGAGGCTGGTGGACCGCCACTGGGCGGATGCGTCTGATGTGCATGTCATCTTCCGGAAGGCGCACAACCACGCACCCGTGGCGTCCCAGGTTCCTCCTCATCTCCAGAAGAGGCAGAAGAAGAAACTGACGACAATGGCGACTACTACGCGGGCACTTGCGAAGGGCGCACAAGTGCTCTCTCCTCGCAGCTGTCCTCTTGCCAACAAGACTGCGTCAGATGCCTCGTCACAGCGGGCGCCGGACTGGTCCTTGACTGGGTTGGACAACGACCAGGGTGATGCACAACTTGGCATTGACCTGACCCAGCCAGTGTGCCACGCGGTCTTTGATGGGCAAGGGCTGGGCGGTGTGGGGCAGTGCTTGTCTGGCAGCTCCATAGAGGACCTCCTGGCGCTGGAGGAGGAGGAGGGTGTTCTGCCCCACCTCGGGCACAGCCCGTCTGTGTGGGCAGATATGATCTTGTTTCTGAAATAGCTTTTAAGTTCTTGCACTTGTCTTAATGTAGTTAGCGTGCACACTTCCCTTTTATGCTTTGTTACTTGCTAGTCTGCAAATTTTGTGTTTGTTAGATGTATATAATTGTGTGTAAAGGGAGCAGTACTTATTCCTGTGAGTAAGGAGGTGTTCCTGCCACCAACTGTGTGTCACGCGACCAGTATTTGTGCGTGAAGCAAGTGCTTGTTGCGAACACTCACATCCAGAAGTTGTACAATGCCTGTTGTGTCGTGGCAATTTCCGTGTGCATCTGTATCCTGGTGTCCCTTTCTTACCAATCCTAGTGCAAGTGATGGCAGTCTATATGGATGAGCGTGCTTAATTATGCTGCGTGAAAGACCACAACACAATTGAGTATTTCTGGTGTTCAATCCTTCACTCAAAATGACAGGTGAATTCAAATGTGATGCATTTAAGTCGTCTTAGATCAGGACATTCATCTGCATGCTTATGTGGCTTAAGAGCAAGAGACCAGAGATGATGCCGCAATCGTCTAAAAATGATCAATGGACATTCCATATCTTTGGAAGATTTCAGGTCTTTTGCAGGACATTTTTAACTGACTGTAATGTCTGACGAGATTAGTCTTAAGTATGAGAAAAACTTTCACAGCAGTCAATCTGAATGACAATGTGTGTGTTGCAAATTTTCTGCGAGAATCCTGTGTTTCAAAGCCTTGACTAGCGCTCTCCCGCAGCTTCCTGCTGTGCATCTGGTCTCTAGAAGTGTCATATCGAAACTGGCCTATGAAGCAACAGCACCACCTTTGTCAGTAAAAGTGGGACACTTGCAAACTTGGCTGCCACAGAATTGGAGGCAAGGCACTTTTTGCAGGCTGTGTTGTTTACAGTAACGACAGAGCGTGCACTCTCTCAAATAGCTCACTTATCATATACCACCCAATTTTCAAGGCCGCTGGTTATGTTCGCAAGCTGCAAAAGCACGCACTATCACTGCAGGATCACGGGGTCGGACAGGCCGACTACAGTGGTGCCTGGCACACCCATTGCGGACTCCAGCCACCAACCAAACAACTGCATGCCCTGCGCGACATATGCATGACATTCTAAATGATGTGAACCTGCATGTGACCCCAAGCTCTCACAAAGAGGTCTCAGCAGTCCGAACGTAGGAGAAAGAGCGAGGCTGGGCGGCTAGGAGGCTACGGCTGCCTGGAAACGAAGCCCTCGGTGTGCTCGACAAGCTCCTGCTCAGGCCGGGATGATTTGTGGGATTGCTACCCAGGCCAGATGGTGCGGATGTGCCAGCTGGAGGGCCCTCATCTCCGACCACAGAGGGATCAGCAGCGGCAGGCCCAGACGCGCTGCCGGGTGCGGAGGAGGCAGACGTCGAATTGGTACGGCTCCAAGTCAGGCTCCCGCGCGCAGGCAGGCTGCGAGGGGAGCTGGTGAACATGTGCGCCGCCAATGGACCGCCGCCGCGCACATACACCGATCGTAGAGCAGCCATAGGGCGCCGCATGGGGGGCCCCCTCATGACCTGCTGTGGCACATGCGCGGGAAGCACGGAGCCCTTCTTGCGTGCCACCTGTCAGCACGTAGCTCATTGCGCGTGTGTTAGTCAAGGAGAGCACAGCCCCTGCACGAGAAGCACGCGCGCCCTCCTTCCCCTCCTCTGGCACTCATTCACCAAGGTCTCACAACATACACTCACGAGTATGCATGTCCATCTGCTTTATTCCACCACATGCCACACGAAGAATGAAAGCTCATCTGACCAACCCCGAGAGGCACTCACTCAAAAAGAGCCAAGTGGAGGAAGAGGACAAGGAGGAAGGGGAGGGAGGTCATGCAAGAAAACCATACCTTGAGAAGACGCGACATGAAGGCAACCTCGCTCAGCGCAACCGCCTTGTCCACCGCAGCCACATCCGCAAACTCAATGTAGGCACACCTGCGGCAGAGCATCAGCATCCCAGTGAGCACCTCCGCCTGTCGCCCACTCCGTTTCAAATCTCATGGCATACATGCGCGCACTCCAGCTACAGAGCGGCAAAGCAGGGAAGGCCCTCTGTCTCCGCATCTCTCGCGCAGCATGCGGAGCCTGTGCCTGTGCCAGTGCCGGGAGGGTTGACAGGCAGCAGGAAGGAGGAGGAGGAAGAGGGGGGAAAAGGGGGGAGGGGGGGTGTGGCTCACCCCCTGGGGCCCATGGTGACAGGATCAGAGAGGATGGTAACGCGCAGGATGGTGCCGCAGCCACCAAAGTGGGCAGTCAGGCCTCCCACCGTAGCCGCAAAGTGAACCTGCGGGAGACACCCACACCCGCACACCATGTGCCGGCACACAGACAAGCGGGACGTGGGCGGGCTCAGCCAACATGGTTGCGCTTGCGGTTGCAATCGCCATCTCGGAGCTGGCGGAAGAAGCAAGCGCAGGGCATGCATAGCAACGGCAATGACTGGCGTGAAGGACGTGGGCGAGACAAAAGGTGCTCTCACATTGTTGACAAATACGGAACGAGCATCGCTCTCCTCCTGGCTGGGAGGCCTGGCCGCCATTGCCGTGGCCGCAGGGGTGAGGGTGGGGGTAGGGGCAGGCGTGGACGTGGGTGTGGGTACACCTGCTCAGCCACCACAAACAGCCCAGGCATGCTCAGCCAGCTGGCACCCGACTGCTGCTGTCGCGCACCATCCTCTCTAAACCCGTCTTTCCGCCAGTGACACGTCCGCTCAACAACAGCAAGCAGCACCACCTGTCTTCTGCTATGGATGTAAAGTACAGACACGAAAAGGGTCGGCTTCCCTCCTCCAACGGTGTTGGCTGCAACCAGCACCACCAGCAGCAGCAGTAGCAGCAGCAGCAGCGGCACCAAGTGCGGCAAGAATGGGTTAGAGGAGGAGCGGCGGACCTCCGGCGGCCTGCAGCGAAGGCAGAGGCTGCTGAGGCTGGCTGGCTGCCATGGCGGCGGCCGCGAGGTCCTTGTTGTTGTGCACCACCTCCGCCTGCCGCGCCTTCAGCTTCACCATCTCCAGCTGCACCTGCCTCAGCCGCCGCCTCATCTCGCCCACGTTCTGCTCCCTCACACTCACATGCACGTTCCCACGCAAACTTAGACGCGCATGCACACGCGCACATAGTCACACACACACACACACACATACATACCTTCTAAGTGCATGGCAGTCACCAACAGAGAGGGTATGATTGCTGGTTGCGCTACTCACCGCCTCGACAGGGGCGGGGGCAGCCGCCTCTGCCAGCCCATATGTGTGATGAGCGAAGGCATCCCCCTGGCCGGCGGCAGGGAGGGCGTGCCAGGCCAGCGCTTCGCGGCGCTCGCGGGCGTCCTGGGCTGCGCTGCTGCCCGACACCACGATATTGAGCTCGCCGTCCTCGCCCTCCTCCCTCTGCTGCTGCTGCTCCTCCAGCAGCTGCTGCTGCTCGCCACACTCGCTCCAATGGGCGCTGGCCACAACAGGAGCACCAGCAGCAGCAGCTCTTTGAGGAGGGGCAGCAGAGACAACGTTGTAGTCCATCCCCCCCGCTCCCCAGGTGCCGTCGTCCTGGTGAGCTCTGCCATGGCCCCGGCCCCTGCTGCTGCGGCGGGCAGCAATCAGCCGGCTGCGCACGTCACTTTTCTCACCCCCATCCCCATCCCCTCGCTGCTGTTGCTGCTGCCTGCTGCTACGGGCTTGCATGCCCGCCTCCCTGTCAGCAGCAGCAGCAGCAGCAGCAGCGTGAGCTGTGGCACGCCCTCTCTGGCCCAGGCGCCCCCACACCGTCCCGCCCTCTAGCTCGTCCTCCTCCACCGTGACCATGTAAGATGCAGCAGCAGCCCAGTCGTAGTCGTGTGCGGCTGCTGTTGCTGGCCTCACCCGTCGTCCTGCGATACCATATCGCTCACCACCATCGCCAGACGGCCCCAGGGCGGTGGCCTGCCCCCCCCCAACTGCATGCAGCACACACAAACGTGGACACATAAGAAACGGCCGGGAACAACACCAAACCCCTGCAAAGCCAGGCAGACCACGCGATGGTGCACCCTCCCAAGGGGGTTGGCCAGGTGGCACCACTTATGAGCATGCCTGCCTACCTATACGGCAAGCCATGGTGCTGGACGGCAATGGGAAGGAACATGACCGGTCTGAGAAAGTTGTAGCAGCAGCAGCAGCAGCAGGGGGGTGGTACTTCTTCTCACCAGCGGCATGATGGTGCATGGCCACCTGAGAGCGCAGGCGCTTGCTGGCCTGCTCCTCCTCCTCCTCCTCCTCCTCCATCATGTGCTGGGGGCTGCCAGGAAGAGGAGGAGGATCGGCCACTGCCTCGCGGATGGCGGATTGCAGCAGCCTGGCTGTGCCTCCTCTCGTGCTCCTTCTCCTCCGCCCCGTCGCCTTCTTCCTCTGCCGCACGCATGCACACACGCACACATGCACACACACGCACACTTGCTTGCAGCAGCTAAGCCACTGGTGCCCACTCAGCCGTGTGCTCGCCCACCCATGCGCACATCTCTCACAGCACCAGCAGCAGTTGCTTCATAGGAGGAAGACCCTACAAGTAGCCACCAGGGCGCTGCTTGAGAAGCAGGAGTGCTTGATGCACGAGGAAGAAGCAGTACTACCACCAGAGCTACTCCTGGTGGAGCACCTGCCAAGAAGTTATCTTGAAAGGGCGGAACCCAAAGGAGAGAGAGGCTTACTCGTCCCCAGAGTTTCCAACGGAATTTTGAAGGAGTACAAGATCACCTTCACTCGCTTACTACTCTGGACCCAATCTGAGGAGTTGTAAATCCACGTCCTGATGCAAGCCTCACATCTCTCTACTTTTGAGCCCCCATTGCCCCGTCCTTTGTGGTCACAGTAGGCCCCCTGGTGACAATCTGTACATTACAAGAAGTTCCTCTCATTCGGAAACTTCCAAAGTACCCTGGGGGGGGGTTGGTGGTGGTGGGG
>WELA01006381.1:479110-490711 GCA_009602735.1 Mesotaenium endlicherianum
AGAGAGAGAGAGAGAGAGAGAGAGAGAGAGAGGAGGGGTGGCAGGTGGGAACTTATCTTCTGCTTGGGGCAGGAGGCCGGAGAGATTGTGCGTGTGTGTGGGTGGCCGTGCTGCTGTCTGCTGCCTGCTCCTGCTGCCTGCTGCCCGCCGGTCGCCGCCTCTTCATGCGCGCGCAACACTTGCCACCCGCGCCCACCCCGCGGCCCTAGCCCAATCGGGAAGTCCGAGCATGCTTATAATGAAAGAATATTCATTACATGAACAGCTCCTGCCCCAGTCCTACGCCTACGCGTGCACCTACCTATCGGGACTGAGGAACCTAGCGCTGCTAGTCTATGGCTACTAACTGTGCCCCTCATCTTATGCCAAAAGGCGGTGCTACTACTACCTATTATCTAGACTCCTATGTCTCGAGTTATGTCCCCCTGCAGCAGTGCGTCATTGACGGCGCTAATTCCACCAGTGGCAGCACCAGGGGGGGGAGGACTTCCCAATCTTTAGAACCTGCCAAGGCAGCGCTGCGTGCTTGAGTCAGCCCTGCTAATTTGCCTCGCGCCCCCCCCGCATTGTTACTATTGAGTGGAGAAGCAAGAAAAATGAACAGTGCGTGACATCTTAGGCTTTAGCAAAGAAATGTCGGAAAGGGAAGGGAAGGTGTTGCCTCCTGGAGAAGCATCACATAGGTAGGAGGAGTAGACGTACCTTTGGGGGGTAAATGCCACTCGTGAGGGCAGGCATCAGGGGCGCAAGTGCACGCGTCGGCTGCTGCTGCCTCCTCTCGCTCGCCACTCATGCTCACGCCTACTGCACCTCAAGGCAAGGTAGTCCCTAGGCAGGCCTCAGCTTCTTCAGGCGAGCGCGCCCAACACCACAGCGAGCCACACACGTTTCTCCCTCTTCGTCACACCTGGCAAGAAGTCAGGGCCCCGACAGACAGAGAGGCAGCAAGCGCACGCAGGCACATGCAGGCAAGGAAGGCACTGCAGGGCTGCGGGCAGGTGAGAAACATGAGGCGTTCTCTCCCCAGCTCATGCAAACCCGACCCGCGCAGCATGCCCTTTAGATCAGCACTCAAGAGTCAAACGGCATCCCATTGCCTCCCCGCTCCTCCTCCAGTTCCTCCTCTTCATTCAGCACTTCCCCTAAACCTAGCCCTCCTCCTCCCTCCCCCTTCCAATGTTCTTCTCCTCCTCCTGCTCCTCATTGTCCTTCCCCTCCTCCACCTCCTCTCCGATACACATCCGTCTCCACCTCCTCCTCTCCTCCCCCTTCTCTCCTCTTTCTCTTCCTCCTCTTTCCTCCCTACCTTCCCTTCCTTTTCTTCCTCCTCCTTCCGATTTCTCGCTCTCGTTTGGGTCCTTGGTCGAGATGGTAGTATCAGCTCACACACAGTCTCATTTATGGGTATCTTCAAAATTGTGACAATCCAAATACCTGGGTCAACTAAGTGTTGGGATTGGCGGTTATGCGGATGATCACCAGATACAACGTAGTATTTAAGTCGAGACGAACACCATCTACTCAAGTAAGAGCATTCACCTCAAGGCTTGCTCTAAAGTACACAACCAGTCACTCCATCTAAATTACACGACCTATCACTCACATTCTTTCATTTAGGCCAAATGGAATACTAAGTCATCTCAAGTTACAAAATAACCATTGTGTTGACAATGGGTAAAATCTCAATGTCACCAGAACACTTCTATACGTTACTGCATTTAAAGATCTCACTTTCTTCCAACAAGACATGATCTATGTCCACATTCATCAGGTGACTGAACAATTGTCTAGGTAGTCAAGTATTGTGAAAGGTCTATAGGTGTCGCATAAAAAGCTTGTGGTTCGCCAATGCATATGTAATATTGTGTGACCATTGTCACCAATGGAAGTGTTGAACTTCTTAAGAATCTTCTTGAGTGGTATATTTACTTCTAATTGTGGACTTGCAAATCACATAAGGGGATGACATATATGATGATTCTTTTAATTCATTCTAGGAATCTAAGCATGGCTTGGAGGCTCCATTTCATGGATATCCAAGATGGCTCACATGACACTGAACCTCCAACCTTCAAAAAAGATAGAACTCTAGCCCTCTATACGCGAAGAGATCTGTCCAATGCCTGACTAATTCTAGACAAAGAATTATACCTCAACCCCACACCATTGTTGTGAAACAAAATTTGAATGTATAACCAGGGAATGCGTCGTACACTGTATCATGGTAGCAAGTAGATGACATTGTAAGACGATTCAAAGGTAACTCTGAACCAAGAAAGCTGGGTATTGGTTTCAAGACATCGTACTACGTCTTCACTGCTGCAACTATGAAATCAACATATGTACTTGTCAGCGGGTCAGATTCATATATAGAGCTCTTCTAAACAGACTAACATGTACTAGGAACTATGAGGACAAGCCCCCGATTGTGGGGGATGGAACAGGTATAACATGAAAGGATGTGGGGTGCTGCCACACAGGTGGGTGCTGTGTGGCCGCACCCCGGCCCTTGCGCGGAGGTGGGACCGCCGGGCGGCCGCGCGGAGCCGACCGGCAGGCCCCACCCGCGCAAGGGCGGGTCCGGGTGCCACCTGTCTGCGCGGAGGGGTGGCGCGGCGGATGGGCTCTCGCTTGAATGTGCGGGTCCGGGATCTGCGGGAGGAGGCGTAGCGGCACCACGAGAGGCGGTCCCGGAAGATCCGTCCGGTCGGCCCCGCCCTCAGGCTGGCCTCCTCCCCGGCCGCACATGACTAGCCCACCCGCCCCCGGGGGAGTTTGTGAGGGGGCGCGCCTCCCCCTCCGCCTCTGCCTCTGCCTCCGCATCCGCACCTGCTGCTCCGGCACCATCCACAACCACGACAGCAAGAAGAAGAAGAAGAGGAAGGAGGAGTCAGCACGTGTTGTCCACCTTTGACAGAGGTAGAGTTGAAGGAACGTGCGTGTGCCCAAGGGCCTCAGGCCCGACCCCCAGGCCCTCGCCCAGACCGAGCTGGCCCTGACCCTCGCGCGTGACCCAGCAGCTGCTCTGGGTCACGCGGGAGAGCCGAGGCCAGGCAGGGCTGCGCAAGAGCGCCAGGGGCGGCAGGGGTCTCCGCTGCTGCTGCTGCTGCCCTCTGCCGCTGCAGCCACAGGGGGAGCAGCAGCAGCGGCGTCGGCCCCTGATCCCTGGACCCTCGGTTGGCACCGGCCCCGGCCTCAGCGCTCTTGTACGGCCCAGCAGCTGCTCTGGGTCGTGCGAGAGAGCCGAGGCCAGGGCCGAGCGAGCGAGCGCCAGGGACTGCTGCCCCCACGACTGCCGCCCTCTGCTGCTGCAGCAGCAGAGGAAGCAGCAGCGGAGGCAGCCGGGGCCCTCCACGTCATCCGAGCCCTCGCCCGGGCCTGGCCTCGGCTCCCGCATGATCCAGCAGCTGCTCTGCATCATGCGGGAGCCGAGGCCAGGGCCGTGCGAGGGCTCAAAGGACGGTTCCGGCCATCCCCTGTCGCTGCTGCAGAGCTGGGCCCAGCCCTAACCCTTGCCACACAACCACAAGGGGGGGCGGGAGCTGTCGAGGCTGAGAAGCACAAACACAGAGAGAGAGAGAGAGAGAGAGAGAGAGAGAGAGAGAGAGAGAGAGAGAGAGAGAGAGAGAGAGAGAGNGAGAGAGAGAGAGAGAGAGAGAGAGAGAGAGGTAGGGGGGGGCTTATCTTCTGCTCTCAACGAACGCCGGAGGGAGTGTCTGCACGTGTGCGTGTGTGTGGGTGGCCGTGCCGCTGCCTGCTGCCTGCTGCCTGCTGCCTGCTGCCTGCCGCCCGCTGGCCGCCGCCTCCTCATGCGTGCGCAACACATGCCGCCCGTGCTCTCTCCGCGGCCCTAGACCCGATCGGGAAGTCCGAGCATGCCTATAATGAAAGAATACTCATCACATGAAGAGGCCCCTGCCCTAGTCTTACGCCTACGCCAACGCCTTCGCCTATGCGCACCTATCGGGACTGAGGAACCTAGCTATATCTACTGCTCGTGCTACTCTGCCGACTCTACCCGGCCGTGCTGCTACTATCTACTACCTAGCCTCTATGTCACAGGTCATATTCCGTTGCGCCAGGTCCGTCGTCCCCGGCGGTCCTTCCATGTGTGGCCATTGGTACCGCCAGGAGGGGGGAACTTCCCACTCCTCTCAGCACCTGCCATAGCACCGCTGCGTGCTTGCGTCAGCCCTGCAATCCGGCCTTGTGCAAGGAAGAGGGAAGCTGTTTCCCGCTGGCTGGAGAGGCACCGCAAAAGGCCTGGAGGGGCAGACGTACCCTCGGGCCTCTGGGGCTGACTGCCACTCGCGAGGGCAGGCTGGCTGGAAGTGCGGAACTGCACGCATGTGCTGCGGCTGCCTTCTTCGCAAGATGCTACGCCCGCCACTCGACGCCTGACTGCGCTCGCTGCATCTCGGTGCACGCGCATGCCAGGAAGAGGGCACTGCAGTGCTTCCGGCCTGTAAGAGAGACGAGGCATTCTCTCTCCACCCCATGCGCGCAAACCCGACCCGCGCAGCATGCCCCTCCCGTTGCCACCCCCCGTCTCCTCCTCCTCCCCTTCCTTCAACCACCCTCTTTTGGCACAAAACCTCCACCTCGCCCTCTTCCTCCTTATTCCTCCTATCTTCCCCCCCTCCTCCTGCTCCTCAGTGTCCTTCCCTCCTCCACCTCCTTCTTGATACACATCCGTCTCCACCTCCTCCCCTTCTCCCCCTTCTCACCTCCTCCTCTTTCCTCTTTCCTCCCCACCTTCTCCTCCTCCTTCCCCACCTCCTGCTCCTCCTCCTCCTCGTTGTCTTTCCCTCCCCCACCTCTACGTTCACAACCGTTTCCAACTCCTCCCCTTTCCTCCCTCCATCTCCTCATCTGGACCGTCATCTCCTCCTCCTCCTCCTTCTCCCGCCCTCCATCTTCTTCTAACACGTCCTCTACCACCTTCTCTCTCTCCTCCCCCTGTCCTCTTCCTCCTTCGCCACTGCGGCCAACTCCTCCGGCGCTCCCCCTCCTCCACCATCCCCTCGTTTGGATAGGCTCGATAGCCAGAAACTAGTTGACTGGACCTGCATGTAGCCACGCCAGAAGAGGGGAGAAATGCAAGAGCTGGATGAGCTGATGAGGTCAAACTTCAGCCCCGCTCATGGCCATAAAGTGCCTCAAGTTACCAAATTGTCTCGTAACCAGCATCGGCAGTGCAATTACCACCACGTTATAACGCAACGCATCAAGCTGCACGGGGAAAGACGACAGCTAGAAGAGGATGCTAACGCTGAGTGATGACCCCAGTCAGCCAGAGGAGGCAAGCAACAAAGCATCGTCCGGGGGGTTGCTTACGCAAGGGCACTCCTGCAGGAGCAACAGCAGCAGCAGCAGCAGCAGCACGCAGCAGCAGCTCTCCCAGGTGCCCGCCTGGCCCTTGCGTGTCCCCCACACCGACCCCAGCCGAGAAGACCGTGCAAGCGCCCGTTTCTTCCACAGCGGAACACGCTCGCACGTGTTGGCAAGAGCGTGGGGACAAGCCCCCCATTGTAGGGGGTGGGAAAAGTGTAATATGAAAGGATGTGGGGGGTGCTGCCACACAGGTGGCAGCACCCGTGCCCTTGCGCGGAGGTGGGACCGCCGGGCGGCCGCGCGGAGCCGACCGGCAGGCCCCACCCCCGCAAGGGCGGGTCCGGGTGCCACCTGTCCACCCGGAGGCGGATGGGTGGCGCGGCGGATGGGGCTCTCGCTTGAATGTGCGGGTCCGGGATCTGCGGGAGGAGGCGTAGCGGCACTACAAGAGGCGGTCCCGGAAGATCCGTCCTGTCGGCCCCGCCCTCAGGCTGGCCTCCTCCCCGGCCGCACATGACTAGCCCACCCGCCCCCAGGTGAGTTTGTGAGGGGGCGCGCCTCCTCTCCCGCCTCTGCCTCCGCATCCGCAACTGCTGCTCCTGCACCAACAACAACCACGACAGCAAGACGAAAACAAAGAGGAGGGAGGAGTCAGCCCGCGTCGTCCACCTTTGAGAGAGAGCAGAGTTGAAGGAACGTGCGTGTGCCCAAGGGCCTCAGGCCCGACCCCCAGGCCCTCGCCCAGACCGGCCTGGCCCTGACCCTCGCGCGTGACCCAGCAGCTGCTCTGCGTCGCGCAGGAGAGCCAAGGCCAGGCAGGGCTGCGCAAGCGCGCCAGGGACAGCAGAGGTCTCCACTGCTGCTGCTGCTGCTGCCCTCTGCTGCAGCAGCCACAGGGGGAGCAGCAGCAGCGGCGGCCGCGGCCCCTGATCCCTGGACCCTCGGTTGGCACCGGCCCCGGCCTCCGCTCTCTTGCACGGCCCAGCAGCTCCTCTGGGTCGTGCGAGAGAGCCGAGGCCAGGGCCGAGCGAGCGAGAGCCAGGGACTGCTGCCCCCGCCGCTGCCGCCCTCTGCTGCTGCAGCAGCGGAGGAAGCAGCGGCGGAGGCAGCCGGGGCCCATCCACAACCCCGAGGAACCCTCCACATCCTTCGAGCCTTCGCCCGGGCCTGGCCTCGGCTCCCTCATGATCCAGCAGCTGTTCTGCATCATGCGGGAGCCGAGGCCAGGGCCGTGCGAGGGCTCAAAGGACGGCTCCGGCCAGCCCCCGCCGCTGATTCAGCCCCTGCTGCTGCAGCACCAGGGTAAGCAGCACCGGAGCAGGCCGGGCCCAGCCCCAACCCTTGCCACACCACCACAAGGGGAGGGGGGAAAGCTGTGGAGGCTGAGAAGCACAGAAAGAGAGAGAGAGAGAAGAGAGAGAGGGGGGGAGAGAGAGCGAGAAGGAGAAGGGTGGGTGGCAGGGGGGGAACTTATCTGCTGCTCTTGGCAGAAGGCCGTGAGGGAGTGTCTTCATGGGCGTGTGCGTTTGTGTGGGTGGCCGTGCTGCTGCCTTCTGCCTGCTGCCCGCCGGCCGCCTCCTCCTCATGTGCACGCAACACATGTCGCCCGTGCTCTCCCCGCGGCCCTGGACCCAATCGGGAAGTCCGAGCATGCCTATAATGACAGAATGTTTATTACATGAAGAGGTCCCTGCCCTAGCCCTACGCCTACACCTACGCCCACCTATCGGGACTGAGGAATCTAGCGCTGCTGGCCTATATCTGCTTCTCGTGCTACTCTGCTCATCCTCAACGGCTGTGCTGCTTCTATTCTCTACCTAAACTTCTCTGTCTTGGGTCATATTCCGTTGCGCCAGGTCCGTCGTCCACGGCGGTCTGTCCATGTGTGGCACCGCCAGAAGGGGGGAAATACTTAATCGTCTCAGTACCTGCCACGGCACCGCTGCGTGCTTGCGTCAGCCCTGCATTTTGACCTCACGCCGCCCGCTCATTGTGACAAAAGGAAGGAAAAGGAGGAAAGCAAAAAATACTCCTGACATCTCAGGATTTAGCAGAGTAGAGTCGGCAAGGGAAAGTGAGCTGTTAAGTAAGTATCACACGGGCAGGAGGAGCAAACGTACCTTCGAGGGGTGGCTGCCAGTCAGGCGTGGGCGCATGTGCGTGCTGCTGCTGCCTCCTTTCGCCCGCCACTCCAGCCCAGGTTGTGCTCGCTGCACCTCAGAGACGAGTTACTCACTAGGTAGATCTCAGCGTCTTCAGGCCTGCGTGCCTGGCATCACAGCGAGGCACACGTCGCTCCCTCCTTGCGACACATGGCAGGCAGCCAAGACCCCGACAGGCAAAATAGCAGCATGCGCACGCAGGCACCCCCATGCAAGGAAGAGGGCACTGCATTGCTTTCGGCTGGTGAGAGAAACGAGGCTTCCTCCTCCTTCCCAGCCACCTCCCTTAGGCCCTCCTGCGCTCGCTCCCCCCCTCCCTCCTCTGCGCCCTCCCCCTCCTCCTTCCTCTCCTCCCCCCCTGCCCCTTGCTCCTCCTCATTTTCCTTCTCCTCCTCTTCCTTTCTAGAGTACCTCCTTCCTGGACGGAAACCTATTCTCCTGTCAAAATGCACCAGTGGNGTACCTCCTTCCTGGACGGAAACCTATTCTCCTGTCAAAATGCACCAGTGGGGACCATGAGCACAAACGTAGTCCTCACAACATCCCATCCAAGTTTAGAAACCTGTGAATAATATCAATTTATCAAATCCAAGTCCAATCACCGGTAACCATCATGTCAACATCCAAAATCCGTTGTACAGTAATTTATCCAAGTCCAGAAACCTGTGCGTAATAATGCATCCTCGGTGTCCAGGTGTCATAGGCGATAATATATCAAAGTCCACGAAGCCTGTAATAATCATACATCCTTGGCGTCCAGGAATAAAAAACAATAACACATCCAAGTCCAGAAAGGTGCTCACCAATACATCCAAGTCTTAAAGCCTCGGCATGACAAATACGCAGAAACAAACGCAGAGCAACAAGATATATCCAAATCCAGACACCAGCGAGCGATAATAATAATTACATCCAGAACCCTGCGCATCATATTCTGTCCAAGTTCAGAAACCCGGCAATCAACGATGTTGATCTCAATGCCTGTCCAAAATGATACATCTATTAAACTGGGCATGAAAGAATTCGTCGGAGCGCACAGACCTGTGAAACTTGATATGGTTCCTACTTGCAAGTGGATGCAAACCTGGCATCGGCCCACACTTCCAGAAGCCTACGCATAACACCAGTTCAGGCGAGTCCAGGTTTGATCACAAACCCCTGCAGCTTAGTGCAAGTCCGTCGACGCGTGTCCAAGTCCAATGAGTTGTGCCCACCAGCACAGTCGACAGTACCCACATCCATTGAGGCGCGCCTCGTGGGCGCAAATATGCATGTCATCTCGAAGCTCGAGCCCAAGTGGCCCAGTGGGATGCACGACGCGGGGTGCATGGGCCTGCTTCTCCAGCGGGCCCCCTTTCATCTGAACACCCCTGCCACAGGTAACCACGCTGTCAAATAGTGCAGTCACAGGCGGCCTCTTCCAAAATCATCACAGGATGCCGCTTTCGTCTCTTGCGCCATACGATGTGGTGAGCAGACTTACCTTGCAATTCAGCGGGAAGCCCTCCGTTGCACATATGACCATGGCGGCCAAAGCTGAACCTGGAGTTCCTTCCAGCCAATTACACGGACCTGCAGATCCACCCAACGCCACCAAGTGGCAG
This sequence comes from Mesotaenium endlicherianum, assembly GCA_009602735.1. Classification (NCBI taxonomy): domain Eukaryota; kingdom Viridiplantae; phylum Streptophyta; class Zygnematophyceae; order Zygnematales; family Mesotaeniaceae; genus Mesotaenium; species Mesotaenium endlicherianum. The sequence continues at coordinate 488,211 of WELA01006381.1, forward strand.
CGTGCAAGGGGTTTGGATTGCTAATACACTACAAGTCTGCTCAGACAAAAATTGCTCAAAACGCCTAACACTTTCTTTACTTCTTTTACTAGAAGTCGGGGGTGGAGGCACACCAGAGAGCGAGAGCCAATTCTCAAGCCAGCAGCTGCCTACTAGCTCGTTGAGCGGGCGGGCCAAAGCAGAGAGGCCCGTGACGTAAAAATCCAGCAGCAGCGGCAGCAGCAGCGGCAGCAACCGCACCAGCAGCAGCGACAGCAGCGCAGCACGTATCATTTTCTTCCTCTCTGGCGGCTGGCTGACAGCTGGCAAATGGTCCTGCACCCGTCCACGACCCTCGCAGATCAAATTTGAGGGTGCAGGTTTGAGACACACTTTGCCCTGTGCATGCATCCACAAAACGTTGTGTCAAAGGTCCAAACAAGTCTCACCCATGGGCGCACCATTCGTCCTCTTCCACGCCCGTTGATCATCAGCTGCGTGCGTGCAGAGTCATTGCTGTCTCTCAACCTCCATCGGTGCCATGCACGCATGCAGCACATGCCCCACTGCCCACATGAGGACGGGGAAGGCAACGCCGCAGACCCACCACACACCAGGCAGCCTGCCTGCAGGAGGCCGGATGGCCCAGCAAGCCCTGCCCAACCCCAGTGCACCGGCAGAGGGGAGGGAGCAGCAGCCTTGATTCGGCCTCTTTGACCAGGCATACGCGCCCAAGCAGAGCTCACCCGAGGCAGGGCGTCGACACATGTGCTCACATCAGCTGAACGAAATAAATGACGACAGATGGGGGCGGGGATAAAGTAGGAGGAGGAGGAGGACGCCACTTGAGGAGGAAGAGAGGTGTATTGCATGCATGGTTGAGGAGGGCCGGGTGCGAGGAGAGGGGAAACAGCGTGCACGTACTTGAGAAGTGTACACGTCCCTTTCCACCCTGGCTGCTTGCCGCAGGATGGCGCAGATGCTCGCGTCCGCTCAATCGATCGAGTGACGCCCACATCTGCCCAGCCCCCTCAGTCACCAGGGGGGCAAACATCGTCTCAGCTCTGCAATTTCTGAAGGAATTCATGTGCAAGCTTACGCACGGGGGCTGAAAGGCAGGAAAGGGACGTGGCCGAAGGAGAGAGCAAGCGCACAAGCCCAAGCACATGCTAAGCAGACAGGACTCTTGTTGCTTCTCCAACCGCCGCATGCGTCAGTCACACCAGATTACGGGCTATGCTGTCAGCAAGCGCGTGCACGCTTGTGAACATTGAAGCAAGCACAATACTACCGCTGCTTTCCGGGAGCCTGGAACGAATGTGGAGAAAATGCGTCAAGGCGTACCGGCCAGGCACCCGCCCGCGCATACTTCGGCAGCAACTCCCGAGTCCTGAGAGCCTCGACGAGCTTATCTCACACACTCCAACGCTTCACAAGCTCACAGCCCACTGCGAAGAAATGACCCACAGTCTGTTGTCCGTTTAGGGTTGTCAAGGCACACGGAGACAGCGCCTGCTCCTCCTCTTCGTCTACAAATTGCCGTCTCACTCCGCACCATGGTGCACGTGGCGTAGCGTCATTACTCCACGTACGCACAAGCAGCCCACTTGTGGGCCCCAGCCGCGATTGCTGCCGCCCAAATTGCACAACAGCCCAAGATCAGATGCCTGTTGAAACAAAGATGAACATGTAAACAAACCCGGCAACACGCCTGCCGTTGCAGAACCCAAAATTCACAAGGACCCACGACCACGCATACACATGGAGCTTGTGCTGGTCAGGCACACATCCACATATGCATGTCGGCGTCATTGTCCTGCAATAGCTAACCTTCAACCACCGTGCATACGATTGAGACCAAAAGGTACTCTCTGCAGGACAGCGTCACGAAGTGCGATGGGAGGAGCCAGAGCGGCACAGGGCAGACGAGGAACCGTCAGACTGGGAGGTTGATGGACGCATGCATGCGAGAGCGGCTGGCCAGCCCTCGGCTTCAGGAGAGCACTGATAGGAGGGCGCAAGCGAAAGCGGACAGGTGGCACGATGTAATGGGCTCTCGCCTTTGTGCGGGTCCCTAACACGTGCATAGAAGATTACCGGCGCAAGTAACAGGCCCGCAACATCCGTCTGGTCGGCCCCGCCCTCAGGCTGGCCTCCTCCCCGGCCGCGCATGACTAGCCCACCCGCCCCCGGGTGAGTTTGTGAGGGGGCGCGCCTCCTCCTCCGCCTCCGCCTCCGCCCAGTCCTTCCTGCTGCTTGGGCACCAACCTCAACAACAACAACAGAACGAAGAAGAAGAGGAGGGAGGAGTGTCGACCACCTCTGACAGAGGTAGAGTTGAAGAAACGTGCGTGTGCCCAAGGGCCTCAGGCCCGACCCCCAGGCCCTCGCCCAGACCGGCCTGGCCCTGACCCTCGCGTGTGACCCAGCAGCTGCTCTGCGTCACACGGGAGAGCCGAGGCCAGGCAGGGCTGCGCAAGAGCGCCAGGGGCGGCAGGGGTCTCCGCTGCTGCTGCTGCTGC